>JAPYYX010000435.1:0-57367 GCA_030522605.1 Cremastinae sp. B BG-2022a | reverse complement strand
CCCCAAATTCGAATTCAGCGCGTCAAAATACATAGAAATAGGTGGGTCCGGTCAAAAGTAATCGCCACTTATTTTTTTTTGTGTGCCGGTGTAATTTTTATGTTATTTTGTTTTTATGCTTTGTTGTCAGGTTTTCGATGCTGACATTGATTTATCGACTAGTATCGGGTTATAAACAATTATAGGAACACTCGTCTATCAAAGCGCTACAAAATATCTTTTACGGGCTTTTGTCAATCGATCGAAAGTATAATAAGATATCGCTTTCACTCGAACCGGAATTCGTTGGGTAGTATCGTACAGTATGATTTCTTTTACGGGTACCGTAAATGTACTACGCTTTATTGTGTTATTCCGAATTCGTGAAGTTTCATTCATTTTTATCCCGTTTTCATCCAACTTGATCCGAATTTTTCATCCGCCGTTCATACTTTTTTCTGTTTTTGTTTCAAGGATTTCATATCGCGTCTCGTAAAAAAGTTTAGCGGCTATTGCGCCGGTGGCTTTACAGCAATATTTTCGTTTTTAATAAAGCATTCCTCCTTCTTCCCATTTTACGGCAAACGTTATGTCAACTCATCAAATGGGTTAAGAAAATCGTTCGTGTGATGTCGTAAAAGTATAAAGTCGTTTATTGTCAGGAAGATCAAAATTTTACTGAAGATTTGTATTCATGATTTTTGAACTAAATCGAAAATCATAAGGATGCTTCGGCACACATCAGAAAAGTAATTTTCGAAAGTCACGTGTCAAATATTTGTTATGGTGAAATGCACAATACTTATACATTGTTTTGAGAGTTTAACGCCACCGTGTCGCATCTCACGTTGGTTTTACGCGACTAACAAGAAAAAATTGCAAATCAATTGTTTTTGCACAAAAGTTGAAAATCAGTTGTTTTTGCACAAAAATTTAATTTTGGCAATTTTTTTGGACTGTGCAGATTATCTACTACATATAAACTAAATAATTGTATAAATTCAACGAACAGACTGACGACAAATCGAACAGTCAATTTTTTTTTAATTTCGTAAAAGGGCGTGTACTAAAATTACAAATTTACAGGAATCATTGATTGATCAGTACCTTAAGAAGTTGCTATTTTCTCCGACCAATCACGAGATCCTTTCTCGAATTTCTAAATTTTATATTTTAGACAGCCCTACTCCGCTTTTACTGTTTTTCGAAAAAACGAAGAATCCAAAAATGTATGACGGATTACAGCTGTGAGAACTCTTGCAACTTTCATACTAATTGCAACACTTTAGCATTCCACGCTTGTTAGAAGAAAATTTTCTTTCTATCTTAATTTATGACATATATGTAAAAAATGATAAATTTATTGTTGCACAACAAAAATTAACGTGAAAAACTATAATTGCAATAAACAATGTGATGACCAAAGGCAACCTCCTTTGTATCGGTCTGTTTCGGCTGTTCTTTAAAAGTCGGTGCGATAATGTATGTATAGATATATTAAAATTAATCATTCAAAATAACGTTAAGGTGATGTTTAAGTGTCCTATATCGTCCAAAATCGAAATTTGCTATTTTCTCGGAAAAAAAACATTTTTCGAAGAAAAAAAAACACGTTGTTCTCTTTTTCCATCAAAGAATTGTGTGATTCTCTTGTTTTTCCAAAATATCAAAAATCTCTGAGAAAATATTAAATCCGTTTTCCATCCATCCCTCTCGCACTCGTAGGGGTTAAACATCACCTCAAGAAATTATAATTAATTAAAAAATGAAATAATAAAAAAATATGTCTTAAGCACGCAACATACATTATCCCACATGTATAGCAATTTCGTTATGTAATCTTTAAAACAAATTTTTTTCCTCCTTTTCTCACGCACTCTCATCCGTCGTGCCTCAGCAAGGATTTCGGGGTCTTTGTCGTTGCGGAAAATAGCCGGAAAGCGCGTTTACGCCGTGAACATGCGTTCGCTCGTTTCCGCGGTCTTCGCACCGATCGACCGTGCCTCGGGTTCGTCGAAAACTCTTCTAATTTTAACTACGGTATCCACAATAAATTCGCGGGACGAGTTCGGTATTTCGGTTTGCCGCGGACGGAAATATACATCGTCTTGCGGGTGTGCGAGACGGAGATGGCCGCGCGAGAGTGCGAAGAGAGTTAGAGCGCGGGGGTGGAAAGTGCGAGAGATCTCTCGACGGCAACTCCGTAACCAGGAGCCGAGCCCGTCATCGCTCCTATCTCGAGGTTGTCAGACATTCGGACAAAGCGATATTCGAGTCTCTATATGTGTGTATACGAATTTCACAAACGCTAGGCGTCTATTCGCTTATTAAATGCGTCAGCGCGAGACCGAGCGAGCCAAGTCGACTACTGTCGTAGAGCTTCTCCTCTGAACTCGTTGACTTGACACTCATCGCTGACAATGACCTGCGAGAGACTATCAAAATTCATCGCGCCCGTTATTCCGACCGTGCGAACGTGACTCACCGTATGGATGAAAATGAAAATCGTCAGTTGGCTAAATTCCTCGAACTTTTAGCAAACGTTTAAATCACTTTCTGCTATCAGATCAGAGGGGCAAAATCGCAGCTCTCGAGGAATGAAATCTGAGAATCATCAAAAAACTTACTCTGACATTTTTTTCATATTACAAAGATCTCCACGCGATTCCAATCGCAACGTTTCAACACACGAAAAAAGAGAAAGGTTTTATAACTCGCACAGAACCGAGAATTAAGAGATCGAGACAAAGCTTTTAGTTTTCCTGAAATTATTCAGTGAATTTCGCAATGTTTTTTTACCTTTTTTTTGAAACGTTGAAAATTTTTTGTTCGATTATAAAATCAGAAAGGTCTCGACGCGATTTGTATCGAAAAATAGTTACCAAGACGAAAAAAACGAAGGAAAAGTTCATGTACTTGCCCGAGCCTCCTGCAGTATATAGTTTAAAATCCGCGAAGCCTTTATGATCCCAAAGTTTAATGGGAGAATACGTCTTTCAACGAGATAAATCAATTTAGTACGGCGAGAGTGAGAGATGAAATAGACGCTGGAGGGGTAAAGATGCAGAGATAGGGAAGTTCCATTATGGAGCATGTAAGAGGCTAGAGGGCTCGCTGCGATTCCAGACCCTCTCGTAACTGCGAAATAAGCGACGCAATAAAGGCGTCACGTGCACGCTCATTTTGTTTACGTCGTACAGCACTCCGTAGCTTCGAAAGAGCTTCCCCCCTCTCGTAGCGAGACCGAGTGAAAGTTTCTGCGAGAATCGCGTATACGTGTTCCCCTTTTCGTGTGTTGGCAGCTCCGTATACACGTTTATAACAACATTGGTGCTAAATTAGACGAATAGAGCGCACTCCCGTAACGGAATCCACGAGATAAAGTCGGACGCCGGACTCGTGTCTGTGTGTGTGTGTATATACGTGATGCTGGATGGAAATGTGTATGACGACCAGTCCAGGACGACGACAGACTCTCAGACAGCTCGGAACCCATTTTGTATCACTGGATGCATCAACCGGCCTTCGACGCTACCGGCAACTTCGACCGAGCTCTCACTATTCTCCCGGAAGTGGCCGTGCCAGTTGAAATTTCTTTAAACTGATGATTATCTTCATATTTATGCCCTTTTATAATCCACCGCTGAGGAAAGATTTCTGGTCGTCTTCACGGGATATTTTTTCGGAATGAAATAATAAATTAAAGTTCTGAAACTATTTTATCTTTGTCGCGATTTTTTAAGGTTGGTGGTTATACCTATCGTTCCATTATTTTGGAAATTGTTAAATCGTATAATGTACTATGATTTTGTTTGAGGAATTATTCCATAGCATAATAAACTATTCATTCATTCATCCAAAAGTGGAATTTTATTGAATTTTATCGGAAATGATAAATACTCAGATTCGAACTTTAACAACGTTAACGTGAAAATTAGTTTCGTATTTGTGCATGTTAATGATGAAGAAATCGTAAATTGTAAAAAAAATTTGATGATAAATTTTAATAATTTCAATTAAAAATTTCATGAAATTTGATTGACAATGCACATTTGAGTAATGATTATCTTTAAGGATGTTGACTGCCTATACTTGTACCTACCATCCAAAAGTTGAATTTTATTAAATTTTATCGAAATTGATAAAAATTCACATTCGAATTGTACCAACGTTAATGTGATAATAATTTTCGTATTTGTGCATGATAAAAAAATCTTAAATTGTAAAAAAACATTTAATAATAAACTTTAATAATTTTAATAAAAATTGACAAGTGAGGATTAACTTTTGGATGTTTTGGGCAACTTTGATAATGCTAAAATGTCGATAGTGGAAACTGTTTTACTTTTCAAAAATCGGTAAGAACTGCGTTCTTCGTCTTTTGTTGTTCATCTTTTAAAACACATGCTTCCTAAATGTGTTGAAAAAATTACACAATGTTTCTTGTATGTTTTTCCTCGAGTGTGATTTTTGGATATTTTTAGGACCATTTTTTGCAACAAAAAAATTTTAAAAAAATAATTGCAATTTTATTTCAGTTTCCATAAGCCGCGTGTAATTTATGAATTTTAATTTCTCAGTAACTAGCTCCCTAATCGTCGTTTAATTTATACACGATCTCTTAAATACTTCACACGAAAAATAGCAAATTTTCAGAATTTTATCATCATCCATTTCCGACTCAACACCCTTAATGAAATGATAAAATCTCTTTTGAGATCATTTCGCTGACATATCTCGATTCGAGTACAAAAATTTCTCAATTTTGCGATAGAACAAAATAACTTTGATCCGCGATTTTCCATACATACGAGGCTTTCAAGCGACCCTGTACTCTCTTTTATCCTTTGTTGTGAATGCCAAAAGATAAAAAGAACGAGAGACAGAGAGAGAGAAGCGCGTCTGCATGATGCGCATAATGCGAAGAGTGTCTCATTGTCATTCGGGGAAGGTGAGTCGATTAGCGAAGCCCTCGTGACTACGGATATACAATTTGCCCGCCCAGTTTAGCGCTTGCGATATCCTCTCCTTCTACTCCCATTCATTCGCTTATACACCCTTCGAGCACCACCCGCGTCGCCGTTGACGCCGCTGGTGCCGGCACTTGGTCGCGACGACGCGAGAAAGCTAGCCAGCGAGGAATAAAGATACGCCGTACGCGCGAGAGAGACGAGAGAGACTACGGCGACGCCGACGGGTCGCCGCCATCATCGCCGACGTTCCTGCTTTCCTCGACGTCGGAACAAGTCGCTTGGAAACGCATTGCGTTACATACGCACACTTGGCTGCGTAATTGCATGCATAAAGATGAAAATTAGTCGCTCGTCCGTTTCTTCCGAATTATCCGGTACCTCTCACCTCATTCCCACCAATCAGGAAATCCCTTTTGTTTCGTAAACTCATCAACCGGGGGGATTCCCCCGAAAAGACCGAAATTCCTCCAAAACACCTTTTTGGGTCAATCCTCAATTATTTATCTTTGATATTTATCTTTCGGAGTCGTCTCTGCAACGCGTTAGAGAAATTTTGACTAAATGTCAAACTTTCGCCAAAAAACGTTCCTTTTACCTCCATTACTGCGAGAATCTCTTGTTTCCGAGGAGAATTTCGTTGGCAGAAAAATTCGGTAAACACATGCAAACGATTACGACGGTAAATCCATCGGGCCAGTAACGTACTCGAATGCGCTTATGTATAATACAAGAGAGTGTTTTGCATACTCGTAAGATAGACTTGTAGATATGTTTGCGCGTAAATAAAGTAACGTCTAAGGCTCTGAGGTACAGATATCGCGAGCTCGCGCGCGCGCGCGCCCGAGAGGGAGGAAAGGAGCGAGCGAGCCCATTGGAATGCGAAAAGAGCCGCGCTCGGACGACGCGAGTTTGCAAGAGCGCACATCGAGGCGTGCGCGCTCCTTCGTTCTTTTCTCATCGCGGTTATATATACGATTGCCTTCAAGGCGACAAGTTGCCTGGCCAATGAACCGCGGAGAGACGGAGTAGCTCTATACGAGAGCGAGAGATTCACATGATGGCACATATTGCTACGCTCGTTGATAAAAATCCCTGAAGGCGTATCTCTCGTCGCTTCTGATTCATTCTAACTCTGAGATACGCCCTTTTGATTCTAAGGTCGGACGATCGTCGCTACCTTTGGACCTTTTTCGTGTCGCGCACAAGAATTGAGCTCCGGTCCGCGAGACACGAAAATCCAGACTCTCGTCGATCACTCGACTTTTTTTAAATATGTATTCGACGGCGTTGATGAAAATTCGTCTCGTCGTAATAAATAAATTTCTCTCGACTACCTGGAGATTCTTCTTTCATCCATATTCGTCATTTTGTCTCGACCTTCCTTTCCAGTGTTTACGAATCTCGTGTACGGCTTCTCTCTGTTCTACAAAGAGTTGCACTTGACCGTGTTCCGCTTCATCCTCTCGTGTTCTTTCAATTTCTACACGCAAGTGCAGTCTTGCATTCTATCTCTTGCGCATAGACGTTCGTAGAGTCTGTGAATTCATCAGATAGGCGTACGGCTGTTACTTCCTTGTTATCTGTTTTTTTTTGCGTTTTCAACTTCATTTTTTCATGTTGCGATTTTGACGTGGATTTTTGGTATGAGAATTCAGTAGTATTAAGGTGATGTTTAACCCATATGAGTGCGAGAGGGACAGATGCAAAATGGATTTGATATTTTCTCAGAGATTTTTGATATTTTCGAAAAAACAAGAGAATCACATTATTCTCTGGTAGAAAGAGAATTGGTTCTACGTGGTTCTTCTTTTTTCTTCAAAAAATGTTTATTTTTAGAGAAAATAGCAAAGTTCGATTTCACACGATATAGGACACTTGAACAACACCTTAAGGTGGTTGATCAAATACCTCTCTAGTCAAATGACAGTCTGCATAAAAATTTTTCGAAAAAGTTACTTTTTTACGTTTTGGATCACAGGAAAAATAATGATTACTACATTTTGGAATATTTTACTGAAAATTATTGTATAAAAATGATTAGAAGAATAATATTTAAGATAAAGTTAATCAATTGATTTCGTCGTCATCGGCTGTTTTCATTCATGCATGGCGTCAACAGTTGCGAGAGATTTTCACGTTTTTTCGTATTCAATCGCGTTTTTATCAACAAATAGTTTGATAACATGAATTTTTTAAAACTCTAATGGAATCTTTGATGTTTAGTTAAGGCAAATATCAAAAAATTTAAGATCTAACGAATCGAGTAATTTACTTAACCTCCTATTGGACGCGTGTATCTAGTATCGCGCCATAAGACGAACAAAGTTCACGTATTTCGATATTAAATTGCTCACAAAATATCGGTATACTTTTTATTCTAAAACTCCAGTTCCATCTAAATTATAACATATTTTAAATTCAGATTTTTATCTAATATCATCGATATTCGATCAATTCCCTTAATTTTATTAGCGTGATCATATCAATCCATCTTGTAAAAAATTGCTTGGACGTTCATCCCACGGTTTAAAAAAAATCATGAGCTATTTAAATTCAAATCCACATTCAAGATATATAATATACATATTTTGTCATTTTTTTCGATGCGACAGCTCTCCGTGTTAGCAACGTCTGATAAAACAGAGTTCGTTTGTTTTTTAAATTTTAACATAAAAATACAAAATTAGAACATAATAGCCTGCACTACTGATTAGAAAACATTTTACACGATACATCGACGGAAAAACATATTTCGTAACTTGTTGAGTCACTTTTGTGAATTATTTTTTATTTTGCCAGTCGACGATCGTTACGATTTTTTTTTCGTTAGCATTGACGTGGTTCCTTTGTTCTCATGTATCTCAAAAAAGAGCTTAACAAGTTTCCTCCATTGTTTCTGCCTCCATTCTTTCGACATCTTACACTTTCACTGCGTTATCTCTTGTTTTTTTTGTACAGATAACAGCCAGTAACTTTTAACTGAGAAATAATGTTGATTGCGTAATTATTAGAAACATTTTTGCTCGTTCTCTGGTCAATGAACACGCGCAAGCTGGTGTCAACTCATCGCGATAACATTATCATTCGGGATGTGTTTAATAACTGGTACGATATACTTGTTGCACATTTTTCTCCAACATATTCCCCTGACTGCGAACACTAAACGTCTTATTTTTTTCCACACCTTCATTTTTACACGTGTTCTCTCAAAAGAAAATTGTTCGCCTTATTAATGATAAATTTCGATAAAAAAATCTGCAAGAATGGAAGCTAATTAGAAATTACCGAGAGCGAAATTAATTTTTCATTTTTCCGAAGGTAAAATCCCCGAGCGAGAAATCACGGCGGTTAATTCCGTGAAAGTGAGCCAAGTTTCTTGCATCTTGTGAGAATTCGAAGAATGTTGATTCATGAGAAATGAAACGTGATAACGAGATTCGTGAAATAAAATAAAAGGGAGGAGAGGAGAAAAATAAAATCCTAATTCGTCGATGCAAAATTAATTCTTCTTTGTCGCGTTCACGGATTCTCGGGAAGAGAATGGGATGAAGCGGCGCATACGTGGCATTCTACTGCCTCCTGGTGTGTATGTGGGTCGAGAAATGCCGCACTAGCTAAATATATCCATAGCGCACACGCTGCGCTTGTTGTACACGTGTATATATGGCAACGAGCGCGCACCATTTCTCTCATCTTTCTTTTCTTTTTGTGCAACTCTCCGCTCCCGAGACTTTCCGCTTTGACGGACGACTTTTCTTTTCCTCTTTCTCTCTTCTTGCCTCGCGCCGCGCTGCCTCGACCATATTTTTTTCTCCATTATATCGCTACCGATGCCCTCGTCGAGACATTTTTTTCAAGCAGGATCGTAAAAGAAGACGCAACATTCCGTACCGAGCTAAAAAAGTTAACGAACAAACTGGACCATCCACCTTGATACGCGCGTACTTTCTTCTCTCCTGATCGCGCCTCGAGGCTTTTTGAGGCTTCGATTAATTTTTACGGTGAAACGACGTGCGTTCAGGAGATATGAGAATAAACCGATCGTGTAAAATCTGAAACTTCGTCCACGTTCGATAATCTTTCGCTCGGGTAATTCAAAAATACAATTTCAAAATCAATCAATCAGCTAAGAAACATCAAAATAAAAAAAAAATGTGCGAGGTAAAAAGAAATATGAAAATATGAGAAAAATAAAAAAATTCATTTTTGAAAGAAGAAATGTTTTTATGATTTTCCCGGAAATCATAAAAACATTAAAAACATTAAAACATTAAAAAAATAAAAAAATTCATTTTTGAAAGAAGAAATGTTTTTATGATTTCCGGGAAAATCATAAAAACATGCCACATACTAGACTTAGTAAATAACCGATTTATTAATTAATAAATTAATTCTTTTCAAAAAACGATCTACGTGCCATTCTTCTGATTGAAAGGAGAATATAAAAATAATTTTATACTTTCGACGATCGCTTCTTAATCTCGGAAGAAAGAGCGAAGCATCGAAATCGTTGGACGATTTCATCACAAGTTTTCATAAAAAAAATTGAGGATAGAAAAACACAAACAATAGAACGAATTTAGAGATAATACGCATTATTAGCCGAAGTTTTTACCCGCAGCCACACTTACAAAGTGTCTTTGAATCTCCGGCCTCCGGCTTCGGAATAATAGTTATTATATCGATGTTGCAATCCTATGGTTGCGATGAGGTAAAAACATCAGAGAATCTCACCGAGAAGTTGTAATCAAATCGCAGTCATTAATAGCGGATGGAATTTCCCTCCCGCCTCTCGATACCATTTTCCTATATATATACATATACGTGGATTCATAAACCTACCAAAATATACGCAAATGATCATTCTCGTTCTTTCCAACCGTAAATATTTACGTCCACGTATTACTCCTTTTTTCGAGTTTTTTGCAAATAAAATGGAAAAGAAAGGTTACGACGCAATGAAACGAGATATTCCGTAAAGAAAGTTCGAGAAATAGAAAGGGAGGAGCGATGAAGAAGGGAGACGTAAACAGTCACGAGAATAGTATAGGTGCCGAGGATACATAACGGAAAATGAGTGTATAGTATATCGAAGAGCTATAAGTAGAAAGCTGCTGGGCGTTGGTGTCTCACGCTCGAGGATTCAGGGATTTTGCGCTCGTCGTTTCATATCCGAGCGTTCTCTCCTCATCCCTTCCCCTCGACTTTTCACCGTTTTTCCTTTTTTCCCCGATGCAGCGGTCCGGGTGCGATCATCCAAGCGAGCGAGACGGAAAATCGGGAAAGAAACACCGGGCGGGAGGAAGAACGATTCTTTTCCTCGACGCCGGTCGATAGCGACTATACTCACAGATGGTATACAATAAGTACGTCTTTTACCAACGCTCGCTACCACGACCATTCGTCGCGCGCGGATCTACCTGCATCAGTTAACTCTTGTTGATGTTGGTCATGCGGTAGTGCAATAACTGTATCGGTAGGTCTTTCGCAGTATAACCAGTGCGAGCCAATCGCCGAATGTTTCATTCGTTACATTTTATTAATGCAGGATCATAATCATGTAGGATACATTTGGAGAAGAAGTAAATGTT
Organism: Cremastinae sp. B BG-2022a; assembly: GCA_030522605.1. Lineage (NCBI taxonomy): Eukaryota > Metazoa > Arthropoda > Insecta > Hymenoptera > Ichneumonidae > Cremastinae sp. B BG-2022a. The sequence goes on along the minus strand of JAPYYX010000435.1, from coordinate 46,824 downwards.
TTATTTAAAAAGTAATATCTGTTGATGCCCAACCGAGTCAATGGGTACGTCAACTTGAAGTAAGTCTTCGGTACTTCTTTTTAGGGAGAGACTGAGATATTAGCATGAGGAGAGGGTCTGGTGTGTCGAAATTACAGTCTGCAATTTATACAAACGCAACTCCTCCTGTTTTTATTGCATTATGTTGTAAACAATGTCAACGTCAATACAACAATAGAATTTAAAAACGCGTCTTTAAATTCGATGGTGAATGCTGCTAGTCTTAAAAAACAGTCACATGCCAAAAATGAATATATACAAAAAATAACGAGAAATTTAAAAAAGACGAAATTTGACGACTGTGCAAAAATTACAAGAAACGTGATCTTTCCCTAGCACGCTACATTCCACACATATTCCAAAGAAATATCTCACGTGGAATGCAACGTGAGGATCATAAATTATGATTTATTATAATTTTTTATTAATTATTAAAAAATTAGTCACACATAAAGAGTCGAAAACTGTGGAGCGAACGTCGACTTGGTTAACAACAATATCGGTAATTTAAAAAATCTTGAGCGTTGGGACAGTCTTGTCCGAGTATTCGTCTTCAACTGAACTCTCTCGTCACTCTTTCATACCTACATTCCCGATTTTCTTTGAGTTGCTCTTTTCCGTAAAAATAAGCATTCGCACACAAAAATCATTCACCCTTACCTCACGTACACTTCTCGAAACTTCTACTCGCTCACTCACAACGGACGTACCATAAAACCTTACAATAAACCATTTTCTCTGCATTCGCTCACAGCTCTCTTACTCCCTCGCTCTTCTTTTACTCGCACACGTACTCACATGCACACACTCCATCTACATTAATTTGTTATCTAAGGAGGAGGAGAGAAGGGTGAAATAATCGGACACAAGAAACTTTTATTCAAGGCACGTACAATATGATTGACAGATGAGCAAAGACTAACTAACTTTATTTAATAAAATGAAAGCCAAAAACGAGAAACCAAAAATACATATCGTATCCATTTGGAAGGGATTTCAGGGTCTTCTTTATTTTCGGAGTACGAAAACATTTCGTATTGATATTGGTCATGCGGTGTACAATAACTTTATCGGTAGATCCTTCGCAGTATAACGAGTGCGAACCAATCGTCGAATGTTTCATTCTCACCTATGGACTCTAACGACGCACCTAACATCGTCGATTTCCATCTCTTTTGTTTTTCATGAGGAATTTTTCGAGATTTCAGACATTGTATCAGTTTTAATGAATATCCACACTTTCGGCATATATTTCAGTTGAACATTTTTCATTTCGAATACGCATCCAGACAGGATTCCAGTCCCGATAGTCAATTTACATTGTGAAACGAAGCAAGAAGAAATGCGCTCGTCCACCGAACGTCTGTGCACACAACAAGCATAATCTTTGTCTATCTCTGTGTTACAAGAGTATCAGTATCGTGTAATTCACAGAGATATATGTTTTTCGCGCGACCATTTAAGTCGCAGGTGTTTCCCCTTCATTTAACACGGGTATCCATGCATCACTTTTACGTGAATATACGCACAGGTATACAAAGCAAGAACAATTCGTAGCCGTTTTTCGTTTTAGCTCGGTTTTCGCGTGGCCACAAATTCTTGCCTACTCGCTCTTTCTCTTCCTCCCTCCTTCCCGTTCTTTTTCATTTTCTCTTTTGTACATGTTTGCCCGCGTATCGTGCTCGTTCTCGCTCGCTTTTCGTGCCGCTGGTGATTCCAAACGTCTCGTCAGGGGGTCGAGGGTCCTACACAGACGGCAATACTTAATCCTCTCTCCTTCCCTTCCTCTCGCTCTCGTTCGGTCCCTTTATATTCCGGTGGCTCACCCTCTCCCAAGGAAATCAATAGGAAGACCCCCTTGTGCCGCAACAACTCTCCATCGCGGGAGAAGGAACGAAAAGGAATGAAGGAAAGAGCACAGTGTTGCTCACTCTCATTCCTCTGTAATTCGATGAAAAAATATCGGGGAAGCGAACGCGTGAATTCCTCAGCCTGATCGGGACAACGCTTTTCCTCGCTTCAGCGGTCCTTCAGGAAAATCTCTTTTAATTATCTTGATCCTCGTTATTCCATGAATTATGATTTATGGATTCAGTATCGCAATAACTTTGTGTAATCACATTGAGAGACCGATGGTTGCCATTTGATCAATTTTAGTTTTTACAAAATTAATGGAGTGACCGAATTCATAATTGATCAATTAAAACTTTTAAATTTAATTCTCAAAATTACGATACTAATGGTGTAATATGTTTTTGAACGTTGTTACTCATAATGCGTATTGATCAGCTCCGTTTTGTTTGCAAAGTTTGATTTATCATATTTATCGAGCTGATTAAGATTTGAGGTGGTGCATTTGCGAGCGTAGAATTATTTGCCACTCGGAATTGGTATTCAGAAGACGAGTCATGGGACAGTGAACAATTTGACAATCAGTAAATGGATAGACCTGTATTTTATCCTCTTTTGTTAGCTCTTGTACCAAAAACCTTTACCTTTGTCTATTGGGGCTATTCAATGACCACGTGACAGTGCGAGGGTGATTCAGGTATGTCATTGATGAATCGACAGTAAAACAAATAATGCGCGGATGAGTGTCGAAGGTTCGGATGAGGTATGACGTAGCGAGCCGATGATGTACGTCATTTCGGTAACTTCTCGTAATTACGTCAGAGTGTGGGAGCGATTTCGGCACGGAGAACTCGACCGATTATATATACTTGTTGCGCGAGTGATCCTCCGTCGTCCTTAAGCTTCTCTTATCTCGTAACGACGAAAGCGTGTACACGGCTCCTTATTTATCGCCTTACAGGCCAATAAATAATTATGTAGCGACCTGTAATGATCATAAATTGTTATTTTTAGTAGAAATGACAATATTTATTAAGAATATATTCTGAAAGGTATAAAAATGAATTTTAGCTGTCGAATTTTTCACGCAATAAAGAACATCGGTCTAGTTTCTCAATAGCAAAATTTGATGTGTCATTGCCGACTGAATAAGTAAAACGAACTTGTCTAAACAAATTTCGTAACAGCTAGAGTCTCGTGAGAAATTGTTACCATGTTTTCGTAGAACGAAGTAAAAATTTATTTAGATTGAAAATTCTGGAAATCTGAAATATTTTAAGGGTTTCTTGGAATATAATGGTTGAATTTGCCACATAAAATTATATAGGATTATTGAAGTTTTGGCAGAACCAGATCCCTGCTCAAAATTTGTCTGCTCAATATTGTTATACAGATTGGATATTGTTTTTTAGCATTGTCGAGTAGACAAATTTTGAGCAGGGATCTGGTTCTGCCGAAGTTTTTGTGTGAATTAAATTAACATTAAAAAATAAAATTTTTTGATTATCTTGCATGAGAATATTTTAAATAAGCGAATAATATTAAAAATTAAGATTTTTTGATTATCTTGCATGAGAATATTTTAAATAAGCGAATAATATTAAAAATTGAAATATTCCTCAAATACGGAAATACATTCAATTCAGTTTCATTTGATGAAAACTCGACAAAATTGTTTTCTAGATTTTACTAATTTTAAGGGTCCCTTGGAATATATTGGTTGAGTTTGTCACATAAAATTATATAGAATTATTGAAGTTATGTGAATCAAATTAACACTAAAAAATAAACATTTTTGATTATATCTTGGGTAATATGAAAATTTTTTAAATAAGCGAATAATACAAAAAATTGAAAATATTCCTTACATATGGAAAACATTGAATTTAATTTCATTGGGATATGTGACAAAATTTTACTAAACTAGCATGAATCGACGGAATCTCCTTAATTTCGAGAACTCGGTATAACACATCCATGAGAATATTTGTAAAAATTTACAGATGAAAAATGTATCCCGAGAGGAATTTAAACGCCTGTCCGTGGATTTAAAAAAAATCGTACGGCATATTGAAAGGTAGAACGGTTACTGCAGAGCCCACCGGAAGTGGAACACGCGAGGCATACGGAAGATTGGGAGGCGTATGAAGAGCGAGCGGTGTGTGGAATAAGTCGACCTGGCACGATTCCCAAATCCGCATTCGAAGCAACGATATATGTATACCCTCGAATCGAAGCGACGTATCTTTTTGCCTCTTCCCCGCTCTGACCGCACATCATCTCGTGTCAAGGTAGCTGAGGTGCGCTTTCGGCTCGAAAATTATTCTGCCCGCGAGCCTCTCGCACGCATACGCTACGTTACGTTTATGCGCATATTTCGAGTCAAGATACACTGTACCAGTACTATAATCAAAATGTGAAATAAATTTCTTGGAGAAATTATTATTTATATTAATTTTTATCGGCGAATAACATATTTTGGTCGATCATCTTATCAGCTTCGTTTTCTTCAGTCAACAACGAATATCTTATGAACAAAAAGTAACACAACTTAATTTCTGATGTACATTTATCTTTCGTATATAATAAAATAAAATAATATTTTATTTTATTCAGTTCATGAAAATATATTCAGCCCTCGAAAAATTTTACCGAATCTCACTGTCTTCATTTATTTGAACATTCATACAGAATTCTCATCGTATCGCGAACATCGAGCTTGTTTTCAAGGATAAAACTCATAGTAGTAAAAATAGTAATGAGAATAATAGTGAAAATCCAGGTATATAAATATCCAGGACTCGTGTGTGGTTTATCGTTATCGTGGAACGTTCAACTTCCGGCGTTTATCGAGGTCAACGACGTCGGAATTTATTCGATGCTCGAAAGAGGAAACCGCGAGCGAGCGGAAAGGAAAATAAATGTTTTTCAATAATTCTTCATCACTTTTATTTTCCTTTTCTTCTTATGCGTGCACTATTATCTCTTATCGAGCTCTAAATTCTTCGATTGTCTTTCACTATTTCATTCACCGCTTCTTTTTTACAACAATGAATCAGGCGCGTGAGAAAATTCGTGAACTATCGTCGCGAATGAATATGCATGCTCACGGACCCTCGGATAGACGAGCGAGTCTTCTAATGTAAGCGAAGAACGGTCAGAAAACGGACGCGAACGATTATCGGGGGCACTCGGCTCGTGTTTACAATATGTTGACAATCACTTCAACTCCGTGCATTCTTTACGACGAGGATACCGAATCAGATGGAAAAACAAAACAAACAAATAAATAAGAAATTATCTCTTTAGAATTTTTAGAATATGAAATGAGGTTAAACTTTGCGGTAATTGAAAACCGATGTCCCGTCACGATAGTCGAACGTTCGTGTTTTCGAAAACAAAAGTTAACCTCTTAAAAAGTTAAATTCATATTTGCAGTCGTGTTAATTTTATTTGAATACAAAATTTGGTACTTCAATAATTAAATCAATTAATCGTCATAACCTGGCGGGACGTTGATCTTTTATTCTCGTCGTACGACGAATTTTTTAATTTCCCAATAAAAATAATAATCGACGGTAATGAAAAGCTGGAAAGAATTTGACGAGCGCAGATGGAAAAGTGCATGGAAAAGCGTGTTGAGCTCATTTGCGTCAATCAGCGGGACGTCAATGTCGAGTTACCTTGTTTTGTGCGCCTGTGTGGATGTTGTGTAAACGAAAGAGGAGCCGACGGGCGCGTGCTCGTCCAAGCGAGGGTGTTGGACGATCTCCGGGTACATTCTCCGCGTTAATCGAGACCAACTATTCAGACGTGACGATTAATAATAGCCCCGTGGATCGTAGCCTGATAGGATTCGCTCCATCGTTGACTCGTGGATGAAAATCGAACATCTCGCAACTCGGACGGCAATAAACGAAAATAAGATCGATCGTCTCGTTTTGTATAAATCATGAGTTTCGTCCGATTGACGGAATAAACGTGACTCTCTCAATGAAGCAATAAAATGATAATTTCGCATTTTTTTTCCATTCCAATCATAAAATCTCTTTCACAGAATATTTGCGTAATTCTTTCAACTTTTTCATAGCAATTGTCTCGTAAACATAAATATTTAAAAAAGTTCACAAACGTTTTGTTCTAAAGACTATTATTGACCTGTTTACAGGTATATAAAGCGATACGTATTCCAAAGTACTTGGGACGCGCGATATATCGGAAGCTCGATCGGTAATGTCGCTTCGAGGGTGACGAATGTTCGAGCGTATCCCGGTAGATGGCGTGAGAATGCTCGACTAGCTTTGAACCGTCCAATAGGCGCGTCGGGCGGTGAGTCGCGTCCCTCTCGTCGCCTCCGACCCGCTGTAGTCCACTCCTGGCGGCGCTCTGTGCTGGGCGCACTATACACGGCTGTGGGACATTACGGGGTACGGCGCGATCGCAATATGGCTTCCGCCACCGTGAGCAAGTGAGAGTAGTCAAGTTGACAATCGCGTTTGTATCGTCACATTTTTCATATTATTGAGGAACGAAAAACGCCCAGAGTGTCAAACGAGATACGTTCTCACATCGTGCTCGCGATATTATTCCATTATTTCGTTGATTCCGCGTACGTACGAGTGTGCGAGGAGTTTTGAAATCTCGAGATTGGCGAGATCGAGCGCGAGTGAGAGAGCGAGCGAAGGAGGAAAAGAGACGAACAGACGTGGCCGATCGAGTGTGGAGGTTAGCGGAGAGGCACGGTTAGCACGGTAGTCGTTGTGTCGTCGATCGGTACGAAACCTCGCGCCAGAGCGCCCCCTCCTCCCGTATCCCCTCTTATCCGTGTCGTTGTCTTTCCAACCTTTCGCTCCATCTCGTCGTCTCATCTCCATCTGTGCGCGCGAGCTGCGTATCCGTGTTCGCGCACATGCACGCTCGACGGCCAAGTGTCCAAGCATCGCCGATGCCTCTCGATGCGCTTTAAACTCAAATTTTCGTACCCGACGATCGCAACGAGACGCTTATGCGACGTCGAACAATCTTCGCGCTGTCAACGCTGCCACGGCGCAGGATCTCGCGTCGCACGAAAAATACGTTAAACACCATCAAATGCCGTGTCAAAGGTGACAGTACGAGAAAACAACAAACGAACATGACAACGTGCAAGCCTCGAGGAATCCTCTCGACGTCTCAATCGTAATTCCTCTCGGAACTCTTTTGTACGATGAGACTTGCTAACGGTTCTTAACTCCCGTCGAGAACTTTATACACGTTTTTTTTGTATATTATTACAATTTTCCCCGAGATTGCGCTCCCTGCGCCTATCGTCGATTGCTCCCTTTTTCCGGCGTTCTCTCATTTTCCTCGTTCCTCGTCCGGTCAAGCGTGTCCAAGTGCGCTCTGGCGAGCACATGCACACTTTCGAATAAACATTTCGAGTTCCAATCGCGAAAATTCTCGTCGAGGGAAAAGCCACGAAAGAAAAGCATCAGTAGAAAGGAGGCAACACGAGAATCGCATTTTAGACAGAAATATTGTGCTCCGAGGGAAAGAAAAAAAAGTAGCTGGCTCGTACCTTTCGTCGATTTTTGTACGCTCTCGGTGTGCGTGAGTGTGTGCACATGTTCGTTAGTACGCGCGAGCGTGTGCGCGCACACGAGCACCACGAGAAGCTCGCCGAGGCGCAACGATGATACGTGCGAGCGAGAGAGACCGAGTCAGCGAGAAGAAGAGGAGGAAGAAGAGTCCCGAGGAGCGAGCGAGTGAGTAAGCGAGCGACGTTGCCGGAGCTCTCTTCTATACTCGGTCCCCTCTACCTCAGACCCCCCCCCTCCCCGACCCCCTCTAACCATCGTCCCTGGATAACTCGTGCCACCGCCATCCTGTGTAGTCGCAGTAATACACTCTATAAACATATACATATGTAGATACATCAGAAAAAGGAGGAAAAAGAGAGCTCGGTGTATATTCACACACGCTCGTCGCCGGAGAGACGCGACCGTGTGTATATGCTCGAGAAAGAGGGAACGCGGATAGAAGAAACGAGAAGAGTGAACCCGAGAGAAACGAGCCGGATTGAGTGCCCGAAAGAGAGACAAAACAACGTTCCTCATACGAGGATTTTCGGATACGTAGAGAAAGATCTCGGGACGACACTTGTCTCGATAACGAGAGAGAAATTGAGGAGAGATTTTGCGGGCATCGTACGAGGGCGAAGTGACGGGCGATTCGTGAACGAATTCTGTCGTGTCGTTTTTTTGTCTTCGCGTTTTTCGTTATACGGACACTGAGGTTTTTACTTTGAGGAGCTCGACGGACTCGTCGCGAATTTTCGGGAATCGCCGCGAGGGGGAGGCAACCCGCTAATGCCATGAGAAACAACACAGTGACGGACGACACGTGACACAGCGAAGTGTTATACGAGCACGTGTACCGTACGTGTGCTGGTGCTTCAAAGTATCCAAACACCATGAAGAAGCCTCGGTAAGTTTATTATTCTTTTTTCATGTGAGTGAAGTTAGTCGAGAATTTTTTGAAAATTAAAAAAAAAAAGTTGTGCTGAATTTTGTTCATTTCATACTACTTTGTGACGTTGAGCAGGTTCTGTCGCTTGACGCTAGTCAAATCAGTAACTGTTTTTTCGTGTTTTCAAATGGAACTGAATTGAATATATTTCCATATTTGATAAATCTTCTCAATTTGAAAAATGATGTTTTATTTTAAACATTTCCATATTACACAAAATAAACAAAAAAATTATTTTATAGTGTTAATTTGATTCACTTCCTTGTATGAATTAGTATGGAGCCAGTGAAACGTCAACGAAATGGTACTTTTATGAGTGAATAATTCTCTCAAAACTTCGGTAACTGTAATTTTTTATGTGAGAATCTCAATCCTTATAGTCCAAGGAATCCGTGAATTTTTTTAGATTGCCGAAAAGTTCAATCTAAATACAATTTTTCTTCATTTTACGAAATTATAGTAACCATTTCCCAAAAAACTATATATATAGCTTCCTTTAGCTTCGATGCAAATTAAGAGAAGTTCATGCTTATTTAGTCGGCAATGCCACATGAAATTTTGCCATCGAGGAAATTATATTATATTTTTTACAGCCAGAAAAATTCCATCGCTAAAGTTCATTTTGGTAATTTTAACTATACCTCATTAATAAAAATATTTTTAAGTTAATAATAAGGTAGCTGTGACCCCGGTCAGCTATGAAATTTTTTCCTGATGGCCATTTTCTCGAAATTTTGAAAAAACAAATTATAATCTCAATATTTCCCGTTTCACAACTTTATATTTGTTTATCCTGTCTTTTTATTCTGAATTTCTGAATAGAGGAATACCTCGTGACCTCGAAATTCGATAACTATTCTCGTAAACCGAGAGCAAGTTGAGGCGAAGAGTTCGTTGTTGATAAATGTGTACACAAATGGTGTATGATCATTAATTTCGGATACGCTCAGCAAGTAGTTTCCTCGTTGTCATTTCGGAAAAGAGAAAAAAGTTAATGATATCCGAAGCTGTTGCTCCACCGTAACAAAATGGACGCAGAAAAGTGGCACGATAATCATAATAAATCAAACGTCTTTTTTTTCTACGCCGAGAGGTATAATTCTGTTCCGCGGAACTTATGAAAGTTTAACAGTCGCGCGTTGTGTGTCGTTATTCGAAACTGCTCGTACACAGCTCATTTTGCCTACAACTTTCAATCTCTTCGGTATCTCAGGATTGAAAAATACAACGGTGTCAAAGGTCATCCCATATGTTTTGTAGACTATCAATGCAAATATCCTATTTATGGTGTAATATTACATCAAGTTTTCAAACTTTGTCTATCAAGCGAAATTGATAGCCTGAAACTTGCACGAACGCACGCTCTTCCTTTCTCCCCCTCGCTCGCGTTCCTTTTTTTTCAATTTTTTTCCCATATGCCGGAGGTGCGAGAGCGAGTGAGATCGAGCGCTTCGCGTGACGTCTGGATTGTCTGGAAACTCGATAAACGTTCGCTAGTCCCGCACCGGTGTGACGATGGCGACTCGCAGGCTTTGTCGTCAGATGGTCGTAGAGAGGTTCCGAGGCACAGAGTCAACCCCTTGACGCTCCTTGTTCGTCCTACATTTGAACTTGTACATTTTCTTCTTTTTTTACTGTGGCGAAATTAAGATACTTATCGCTCAATTATTTCTCGATTCTTTCAAGTGTTTATTGGCATCTTATAAAAACTTTTCAGTCGTTAAAATTTTACAAATTGTTTCTAAATATATTATGCAATTTTCTGTAAAATGACAAATCGATGCACTTTATGAATCAAAATTTAATTAATATTTTATCGATACATGATGGCAAACTTACTTTTGTCAAGGATCGTTGCTCTCATGCATTCTTAATTCTCATTCTGTAACAATAAAATATTCAGACTGATTAATTTTCTTCGAAAGTTGGTTTTCGCTCTTCCATCAGCGACATCTCATTGTCGGAAAATTCAAACGCCCCCTGACATTTTGGGATGACGTACAAGTTCCGAAATTTCCGTCGGTCCGGATATCTGTGGGAGATAATTCGTAGAAGGCGAATATGTGGCGCAATGAAGTTGTGACATTGAAGGATTATTGTTTAGCCGCGCATACGTGGGGGGGTTTAGATCGAGCTACCTTTACTCCTTGTGTTCTCTCTTCCTGGGAATTGTGAGCTAGGCAGGTGATGGAAAGATTCTTTCGTTTGTAAAGATTCGTGAGAGCATCGGTGTGAGTTTGAGTTTACGAAAGTGTGGAGTTACATACAGATGCGCGTAGTACACGATGTATAGGTCTGGTAGCGGTGGCAGTGCAACGACCAGATGGGTTTCTCTTCCATCTCCCTTTTTCCCTCTCTCGTTCTCTCTTTGGGTAACGACGAGTGGATCGAGAGTCCACCGTCGCCACCGACACACCGATCTTCGCTCTTTTCTCTCTCTCTCTCCTTTTCCGTCCTTCCCTTCGTCCTTTTCCCCTCTCGCTCCTTCTCTCTCGTTTATCGCCCTCGGTCTTTTGTAGTCGAGCGACTCGCTAAATTACTTGGATACAACGGGAAAAAATAGAGTGGGAGAGGAAGAGAGAAATACGACGTGAAAATAAAGAAAGCGTGCGTGAATGCCGTAGAGAGGAAAAAAAAAGGAAAGGCAAAGCTCTTTGAATTTTTATCCAGTTCTTTTCCTCTGTCTCTCCACCTCCTCGTCGACGCTTCGATCTTCGAGAAGTAACCAGTGGCGCTGTTTACAGACGACTTAAACGGCAATCACGATAATTGTTCCTTTTTATTATACGCATTTTTAACCAAGCCCCTCTTAAAAATGTTCTCTTTCCATGAAATTTCATGAATTAGTATCGCGAGACAAATGTTTGTAATTTTTTGCCATTTTTTTATTGGTTTGCCATTTTTTCGATCAACATTATTAGCTCAATTTTAAATGCAATGTTTATTCACAGATTTTCACGAATACATCTTTTATTGACACATCATACGTTTATTTTTAGATTTGTGATGATATTTGGAATATAGATTAATTAGAATTACATATTCATTGAGATGAATTTAGTAGCGAATCTGAATAAATCGTTCACAGATCTCGGTATATATGAATTTTACATTTCAGTAGAAATCGTTGATAGTTTGAGCCTAGTGTGGTTGACGTTTTATCATTAATGCGTATTTCAGAGCAAATTAAAAAATTTGTTTAATTTTGTTTGTTTAATTTACGATTAATTAACATTTTTTGCGGTTTTGCTTTTTTATATTTCTATTGAATTCAATCTACATGAGAGGCCTGACGTAACAAAGACAACGTGTTTGATTTTTTGTATGCAGCTGCACGATATATTCACGAACACTACAGGTAGCAGACAGAAAAACTCCAGTTATATTGATGGCTTTTATTTTTTATTATTTGGCTTAATACGACTTGCACGCGTTCATTATTTCTTTCAATCCTACTTAAATTCGTTAAATTCTATAAAAAATTAGCCTATGTAAAAGGAATTCAACATTTTTCCATCAAAAGTTATAGAATGTTTTCCATGTATTGTTCCATTTATTGAAACAATTTCTAATTCATTCAATTTGATCAACTATAATTAATGATTATTAATTATAGGGTAAAGGGGGGGAATGGGGTACCCCAAAAATTTGGTGAAAATTTTAAATATTTCTAAATTTGATAAAATTTATAATCAAATAGTTTTTCTGTGCTAATAAAAATTTATTTGGTGATTTGAAAAACCAATTTAAACAAAAATAACAATTAATAAATAATCAACTAACATATAAGATAGAAGAAGAACATTTTGTTTGGTAATGAAACACATTTAAACAAAAATGAAAATAAATCATCAATTCATTGCTCGAAATGAGACGAAATAGGACTAATAACCTATAAAAACAACGACATCAAAATAAAAAAGACAACAGAGATTTACAAAAGTATCTGTTGCCCGATTATCGAGTATGGTCACCCTCTTTTCGTAAACAGCTCGTCAACAGCTTTTAAAAAAATAGAAACGGCTGAAACTACCTCGTTGAGGCGACTGACAAAAATGCGTCATCATGTAAATCCACTGTTCAACCCAAGAAATGCAACGTTATACCAAACAACAAAAATCACACCAATAAGAAAAAGGCTAAAACATCTCACGAAACTGTTCGCAAATAAGCAAATTGATACCCTGGACAATCTTTGTATTACCCTACCGCTCCATCTTCGTTGCCAATACAAATGTCCACAGAAAACAATCCACGAATTACTATCACTAATGATTGAATAAATACAAAAATCTCCGTCATTAAACAAAACAAGAAAAAACAAGTAAACTTACGCTCCATAACTTGAGGATCAAATATAACCTTATATAAAAATGTATTCATATACGTTTATATACAAATGCTAAGATAAAAATAATAATAACATAGAACACCTCGGGCTGATAAAATGATAATTATTATTTCATTTCGCATTTCAATTTTCATCACTTTCTTTTTTTTATTTATGAATGAAACAATACCTCGCTGCAATTCCCTAATTTAAATCCTTCGGTAATCAGTCGATGGATCGTAACGGGTTTTGCCAACGATTGCGCACCGTGCCATTAACACGGTTAATCTCATACTGAATCAAATACCTCTCTTGCACCTCTCGCGTACCAGCGTTCAATAATCACTGACACCAAAATAAATATTCAACAATACGACTGCGTGTTGAAACCATAGCGTGTGGAATCATACAGTTATTACATTGAATAAAAGACCAAACTTTACGATTAAACATAAATTTTCGTTTGATTGATGATGCGTAAAACGCACTGTATGCTATTTAAACATAAACATATTTTTGTTTATTTTCGAATTTTTCAAGAGAGCCTTGAAAGTTTTTGGTAACTGACAGTATTCCAAATTTCAATGAATCCGAACGTGGACGATTTAATTTGATTTTTGTATACTTTGATTTTTTTTATCTCTCGTTTATTTTCTTTGCTTCCTTTCGTGCATATGCCATTGGCTTTTGCCGCGGTCGATATTTTTCTCTTCTTCTCCCACACAGTCGTGCGTACTCTCGTGTAAGAATTCTTCGCAAAGTCACCTCGCTTTTACGTATGCGCGAAGCACAGGGTGAGAGAAGAAAGCATGTGAATTTTTTACGATGGCCACATGGTCGATGATATGGTGCTTGCAAGCTCAAAATAATCTATCGTTAAATTTTCACGAGTTTGATTAATCTCATCTCACAAATGTGCCTTTTTATTTTTAATTTTATCTTCATCGTTTACCGACCTCTCGTCCAATATTTCGACAGCTCGTTACGTCAATTACAAACATCCCTGATACAAAAGCCTCGGTAACGTTTGCGAGTAATCCTTGATGCACCGCAAATGAATTTAATGAGCCCGGCACATACCAGATATACAAACGTTCGACCCGAATGCGATATTACCAATCACGTTTTAACTGTCTCAAATTCTAGGATCATGCGCACATTTAATACTCCATGTGTATTACCGCGATCCGTTCAATATTTGTCTGTTATCTTCTAATATATCGGTCTGTGAATCACGTTACAAGTCGAGTAAAAACGTTCGAAAATCGGAAACATTTCGTTCATGAGATATTCTATCTCAAACTTAGTATCAAAATCCAAATCGAGAGCAGAGAATGAGACTTTGGTTAAATCTGCTGCTACAAACTTACATTTCTAAAAATTGTAATACAATCGTTGGAATGAAACTTTCGATTGAAATAAACACCTTCGCAAAGTTAGTACTATAATTACACGAATTATCATTATTTTAGGTTTTACGAGCAAAAACAATCATTATTTTGAAATTCGATCGCTCTGCATCCGTATTTTACCTATGCAACGACGTTTGTATCAATACAAAGTGGAAGTAGCAGAATAAATTGAAGGTAAATTACACTAAATTTCAAAGTCCGACATTAAACATTTTGTCCGATATTTGTGATATTTTTGAGTAAAATAATATCTGTATCGATCGAAAATCGGTATTCGGACGATAGTTTGTGAATAAACAATATCGGTTTCCAGGGATGTTGATTCAACGTGTGGAATATATTTCATAGGTAAAACAGTGCATTATCGGTATATTAAGCATTGTCGGTGGTGCCCCCTCGGGGCCTCGAATTCCAAATGCGGAGTCGGCGTATTAGCGCTCTCTTCTCGCACTTTAAACCGTTCGTCCACCGATGACCGACCGATGTTTTCTTCTCTCCCCGACCCTCCTCGATGCGCCTCTCATTCCGGCATCCACCGTCGAGTGCGCGTTTCCACTCAACTTGTAATGAAATGTAACGTGCTTATGTGCTTAGCTCGTGGGGTATATTACCTGGCTTTTGTATGGCAAACAGCGAGACCGAACGTAAACACCGCGGACCGCGAGCGTGCGGGCGAGCTCCCTCTGGCTACCACTGCCGTTACTGCAAGGAGAAAGACCAAGAGAGAGAGAGAGAAAGGCCAATGGAGAAAGAGGAGAGGCTAAAGTTCGACAGAGTGAGACAAAATGAGAGACACGCTCAATGGAGGGACGACGAGAGGGGGGAGGAGGAGAAAAGGAAAAGAAAAGGAGGAGGCAAGAATATTCGCTCACTCGCACGTTTTCGACCCCGGATCGTCGAGGACGGCCAACACTGAGATTGCAAGGCATATATACACACCGGGTTATGTGTATTAATACATGTAACGTTAAATCGCGTATATGTGCGCGTTGGGAGTCCGAGAGGTGCGTACAGGATAGAGATATCGCTCGGTTGACCGGGCAAGAGGCCCCAGGGCGTCCGAGAGCTCCACGCACATACGTCTTTGCTACATCCAGAAGACTCCAGAGTGTGCACAACGTTTCTACGTATGCCAACTTTCGGAATAAGCACGCTAATATCGAAACGCGAGAGTATCTTCCTCGCTCTCCCTCGATCTCTCTCCAACATCTCCTTCGTCCCTCCCTTCGGGTTCGTATATTAATGCGAGATTCGTGCGCGAGGCGTTATGCTCGCCGCTATCTCACTCTGAGCACGCGACGAGAGAAATTGATACCCCGACGCGGCGAAGAACGTCGGAGAGAGGGAAATCGGATGAACGATTCCAGATTGCCCTCCCTATTTTCCTTTCCGTTTCGCTCTGTGTCTCGTTCCCCCCGTCCACGATAATATTCGAAAATGGAGAACTTCGGTTCTCCGGCGATTATCGTAACATTATTTCGATACGTTATACGACGAGCTTAGTCAGATAAAACGCAAAATTAATACACCGTGCGTTATGATTTATATCGAGGCTGAATGCTGTGTACAATTTTTATGCTGATGCACAACAAAAAAATGGCAAAGTTTCGGATAGGACATTGACTTTGAAGTATTGATCATTTATCCTCTCCGTCTTGCTGTTCTTCGCACAATATTTTAATAGTTTATCGACTTTTTATCATCCGTGTTCCCATTTTTCTTCGCTTAATCTTATTCTTCGTGGAATTTTCTCTCCTCTGTTTTGATAGGATAGGAAAATTGAATCGAAGCGTTTTCATTGAACTTGAACCGCGAGGAAAATATTTTCCCATCGATCCGCTCTCTTTTATTTCTCTCCGGCACACAATCAAACACAAACACAATCCGATCGTTTGTTGAGCTCGTCAGCGACAAAGGTACCAGGTGTATCGATACGACTCGAAGTTTAACAGAAAATGGATTATGAAAATTTATCGTACATACCTCGCGTTCTAGCTTTATTCACTTTTCTATCTTGAAGCATCTCGCTCTTACGTTTTAATTTTCGAACGACAAAGAATTCTCGACGCGTATAATGCGAACAATATGCATTACAAAAGAAACGGTTGAAGCTCAATGGATTCCAAGTCTCAGTCGAATGATTCGGATTATCCTCCTTTAAAAAAGAACTTTCTCTATTTTCCGACCCTCATTTTTGACTATCTTCGTTATTCTCTCGATTTCTAATTTCTCCAATTCCGCTTTTACAATATTATAAAATACATTTCGTGATCTGTAAAATCACAAGAAATCAGGGAAAAATTTCAAGTACGAGAAATTTGTGCCCTACAGAAAGATAAATATAATTTTTACGCTTCAACGAGGCACACGTTAAATACGAAAACTCTGCTGGTTAATTGGCGTAATTGATTCTCCATTGTTGCAATTGATATATATTACGGTTCGGGTGCGTGCATGTGAGTCAATAGTTCGACATACGAGAGCATGAGTACTTTGGAGAAGTGAGTTATCCACCTCTGTGCCAGGGAGTCTCTTTCTCGTCTCCGATAACAGTGTAGCGGCGATAAAGGCTGCGGCTGACAACCCACTTTGATAAAGGTCTGTTTCAACCCTGTCATAGTGAAATATATCTATACACAAACGCGAAAATAGAGAGAGGTAGAGAGATGCCTCGTCTCCGAGAGGCCGTTCCGTTGTTTGCAATTTCACGAGAGACTCAATGCCTGTGGCTTCACGTATATCTACGTATTTCCCTCTGTGTTACCTCGATGCTCATCTAGTAACCGTGCACTGTTCAAGTCTCGTATCATAGTTCGGAATATACGCATATGTGTATTTTCCACTCCACACCGATTTACTAATAAGTTGACTAATTTCTTTTCTCATATACACTTGTATATCTGCATATGTATTAAGGCATGCGTTTCAACACTGATATATTTCATTGTCTGAACTTTAATAGCGCTCTGCGTGGTGTCTTCACGTTTCATAAGCATATAAAATGAAAATAGTTTACTTTTAATCTCTGAGATCGAGTCCTCAAAGAAAATTTCCGTAGAATACAACAGACGTTTCTGCGGTTGAGCTTAAGGTAGTCCATGCATGAAACGGTTTTCTTGGGATTTTGTTGAAATTTTGCACAAAGCTTCTTTGATGTAAGCTGCATACGTGTGTCAAGTTTTAAAAGGCTTCTCTACGTAGATATCGAGATATTGTTAAAAATCACAATTTTCAGTTCTCTCCCATTAGAGCACGTGTTAAATATTGCGATTTTCAATTCTATGTCACGTTAGACAAATTTTTCAATTTTCATTCAAATAGAACTGTTTCGAAAATTGTCAAGATAACGAAAAACGTATTAATTACGAGCCGGACCATACTTTAATAAGATCTTAGGTCAAGGCTAGAAATGAGGTGATCTTTGCGGAGAGCTAGTCATCTCAAATCTCGTGATCATCCAAAAATACGCAAATTACTGATAAGCCCCTCCACACAATGCAAAGCGGACTATAAAAACCCGCGAATTTCAGTTAAAAAGCGCTCAGTTTTCCCATAATCATCAAATGTCGTAATTCTGTCCAAGCTCCGGGTCCTCAGTAGAAGAGAACGAGTATCTCCGGACACAGATATTGTTTTTAAAGTATTTTATATTTTAAATAAATTGTATCAAGTTAACTATAAGAATTTGAATCATTCGAGGAACTTGAAAGAACTGACGCCTTTCCTTTTGACAACAGATATAAAAGAGGTATTTATAAGTATCGAAATTGTAACGCATGACAAACAATATGGCACTATTGGGATTTATGGTAATTGATATTTTGTTTTATTAAAAGGCACGTAAAAAAATTTTAATCTCTTAATTCAATTCAAAAATCTACTTTTATTTTTCAAAACTCTACGAGTATTCAGAATAACAACATTTCTCGAGATTTTCGACGGCGACATACCAAATCAACTTCCTCGAAAGTAACAAAAAGGTTTTAACAAAAAAAGAGAGTAGGTGAGTGGAGGCAGCTTTTCTTTGCAACGTTTATGTTTTGTTATTGTTGATTTTGGCGTGACGAAATACTGACGTTTAAATTAGATAATTTGAGAGAAGTTTTTCATTTTACTCTAATAAAGGTATATAGATTATCAAAGGGAGAACTTATTTATTAGAGACAGTCGTTAGTCGCTCAACGGTTGCACTTTACCGTTTTCGCACTGTGACCCTAGACATCACTTAAAATTTGCATGGCCCTTATTAGTACTTCAAAGAAGTTTCCTTTAGTTTTTTGAAAAAAATGTAAGATTTTTTGTTCATAATTTTCTTACGTACGTAGAAACTCAAGATCAAGTGAGATGACCTTGATTTCTGCGTATGTTCTTGAGTCAATTTGCAACAACTTTGCTTCATGAACACACACTCGAAAACCGCACGGTACAAAGATAAACTAAGAACAATTGTTTTAATTTGATTGTTATGCATGAAATACCTTGAGTTATTAATCCCAGAGTATTTTCTCTGCGATACGTGAAAAATGAAACATTCCACTCTTCATAATAAGGAAGTTTGAACTTGGTTTTTATCGCGATAAGGAAAAATGTAAAAATTTCTCACTTGTTTACTCGTTGAGAGATTTTTGTTGTCATTTAAAAATGTACAAAGGTGATACACAATGTGTATAGAATGAAAGAAATGAACAAAAAGACGAAATGTAAAAAAAATGAGCTCCGAATGTATAAGGAATTCGACATCGATCGGTCTGGATTGTCTGTCCTCGAACTTGCGACGTACCTTCATCTTCTTCTCTTTTTCTTTGCCTCTCTTCTTTCCCCTCGCTCTTTTTATTGTTCTTTCTACAAGACTCAACGAACGTTCACAATAAATTTTTTATCAATCACTTTATGTCTTCGCACGAGTGGAATAATCGCCATTTTAGAGGTATACATTTATACAGAAACGTGGTCGAGCGTGGGTCGAGCTACTAAGTTGTAGGCGGCTGAATAGAGCATCACAGGTGGATGCGAAGCGAAAGTGATGAGATTTTTCATCCCGGTGCGGATGAATTTTCATTTTTTCCTTCTGTCGCTTCTTCGCAACCTTCCGCTCGCCGATCCTATTGAGTCTTGAACTTTTTTAAATTCTCCGCCACCCACGCATTCGCTTTTAATATTGAAACGAAGCCGGTACTCGCCTTTTCGAGGATCTTCCTGTTTTTTTGATCTGCATTTTCACTCTATGACCCTTTTCATCGAGTACGCTCGTAAATAATATTTATTGTACCGAGTGCATGATAGAATGTCATACCAAGAAATTCAAACGATTGATTGACATTCTTTCATTTTTTAATACATTTCCATTGCTGATATTGTTCCTCGAATCGGAGAAATAATCGACCAAATGGAGAAGTAACGGTAAACGTGTTGTCAATGTAGCATGAGAGAACATATTCAGGAATATAAATGTTGATGAGAAAAAAGGAAAGAAGCTCCATACTTAGCTTTTGTGTCATGTCGAGTTTGAATATACGTGCTCGCATGGATTCACCTACGTACGTATTTCGTTTGGGAGTTTGTGGGTATTGTCGTCTAGCCCCGGGGATTCGATATCGCGCGTGGGCAACAACCACACGGGCTCTCTCTGTTTTATCGGGCACGACCCTTGACTTCTGGTATTTCTCTCGTCGCTCGTTATCGTTCTCTGCGTACACAGGCGCACGCACACTCACCCCGAACACGACACTTATATTTTCATTTTACTTCAATGAAAGGTCCTCGTGAATTCGTTAATTTCCAGTCTGGAAATAAAAACAGCGTGGCGTAGGTTTTCCACGTGTAATGAAAGAGAGGATGAAACGCAAACGAAACATTGCAAAATGTATTTCTCTCTTTTACCGTGCACTAGCTTTGTCGGCATTGAACCCGTTGCACCGGGTTCCCCGAAGGAAGTAAAAGAAGCATACATTTTATCTCTGCACATCCACACTTTAGCTTTAGCTTTTACCATTCGAATCAGTGATCTTCCTCTACATTGCCGCAAACGTGACTATCAGAAGGAACGCTTCTTTTTTATTTCCCCTGTTTCGTTCATTCGTGTCACACGATGCATAATTATTTAATTGGAATGCAACATCGAAATTCTTTTTTCGCAATTTTCGCGTCTCGGATTTTCTTCCTCTAAATTCTGATAGCAAATTGAATGAAAAGAAGTATACATTTTTCTTTGTGTATACTTTCTCGAACTCTTGTCTTCCAAGTCGAGTGTTTTTTCTTCTATTCCATTCAGAGGCGGCAAAGATTGTATACTTAGCGCAACAGTTTGGCCCTCGGAACTTATCGTTCCCCTCACTCTTTCTCTCTTCTCTTTCAAATCGTTCGATGGCTCTCTTGAGCCGCTATTCACGCCATGTGTGCGAGCGCACGTCTTCCCCACTCTGAACGTTTACTTTCTCTCTCTCTCTTTTTCTCCATGTGCAAGTCGACACTCCTACGTCCGAACTTACACCAGCAGACTCTTTTCTCAAATTCTCTTCCGCCGTGTACAGCTCGGCTCTTGCTGATCCTGAAAGGAAAACGAAAAAAAAAATATCCGAACTCTCCCCGCTTTTGATTTGGGCTTCGTTCGATTAGATTAATTCATCATTGGTATCGAAGTGGTAATGAAGTTCTTATCGTTATTCAGATATTTTGCAAATGCGACAATTGAGACAAGTAGTTTAATTATTATGCGAGGGAAATTCCTCTCTTCAAAAAAACATTTTGGAAAACTTTTATATTGGCCAAATTGAGTCTATAACTAATAAACCGGCAAACTTCTTTTGTTCCCTGTTTTTTGTTTGATCCTTTTTCACCAGGGGTCACAATTTTTACAGCCACGAGGCTACTATGGCTGTCGCCTCTACCGGTGAAAACAAGAGTTACGAGAAAACTGTCGAGACAGATAGAGCGAGAAAGTGAGAGAGTGTGGGAGGGGAAAAGAGAGAGAGAGGACTTCAACCCCGGCGTGCACCGACCCCTAAACCGAGTTCTTTCGTGTTCATCCGAGTCTCGCCCCCTCTTTTTCATTCTTTTTCTCGCTTTGCCTCGGTCTTTCGTCCGTAATACACCGAAGGACCCCCGCGTGCACTCAGCGAGCGTACACTCGACGAAACGCGTCAGTTGCTCAAAAATTCCTCAAACGATTCTTTCTAGTCTCGCGCATAAACGCTCTTTTTCCTATCGGATTCACCTCCTTTCTATCGGATTCGCCGATCTGGAAAGACACAAATGAGCGTAGAATCGTAGCGACCGAAGTGTTTCCATTTGTTGATCAAAGTGTCCAGGAAGTGATGAAATTCCAGAGACCCCTTTCAAAAAATTACGCCGACTCGTGTACGTGACCATCGGTAGAGGTATGACGAACGAGTTTCCTTCATTTTATTAATGCATACATGTTTATAATAGATGCACACACATGTTCGTGGAAAAAATAGGAAGTGCACAGAGACAAGAAAGATGGGCTTCTTGTAATTCGTTACATTCCGTAGTCGTTTTAATTTTCTCGTTAAATTTGTACCATACTTTATTCGTGTGTCAAGTTTGTGCGTGCTTGTACGAGAATATCAAACTTATTTTCTTCTCTCTCTCGCTCTGTCTCTCTTGCTCTTCGTTGCTACTTTGGCAAAGTAGTTGGGAGTGAACGGTGGGCGTTGGAACAGACTCGTCGCTCGAGTTGCTTCTTTTCCGAGTATTAGAACACATTGCGAGGTCTTCGTACGTGAACGCGTGTGTGCGTCGGAAGGAGAGAAGGCGAAGTGGAAGGAAACGAGAGACGGAGAATGCTCCGTATACAAGCTAACCGGGAGGTTAGGAAGAAGAATGCGTTCGCGGTGTGTTGGGAAGGAATACAGAGGCAGGAAACGGATGAGGGAGACGAGGATGATGCCTCGAGGTCACGTGTGCGTCCATAAAGAAAAAAAGGAGATGAAAATGAGAAAAGCATGAAGAAAAATAGAGGGAAAGGAGAATCATGATGATGAGAACGAAAATGAAGAAGAAAAAGTGATCGAGACGGAAGGCGTACGGTAGCTGCGCCTTTCTCTCTTTCTCTGTCTCACTGGGATTTACTTCCATAGCAAAGTCGCTCCTTCTTTCTGTTACCCGATGTATGCGTGTTCGTGTTCACACATTTGCTCTCGCACGTGTGTTCTCGTGTACGCTATTTTTCTGTCTCCTACATGTGAATACACGTCAACAAAAGTGTGCGCTCTCGTATACTTGCCGATCTTTTCCTCAGGCATTCACTGTACGTCCACGATCCCCCATTCACCTTTTTCGCCTCCCCGAGCTACGACTTCGTTCTGCCGAGCTGGTATACCTGCTCGTTTTCCGTCACCGCGAGCCTGCGAGCAAACGAGACAGAGAAATAGAGCTGAGAGTACGGAAGAATGAACGAGAGAACGGGGAAAAACGCACCAAGCGGTTCTTTTACTAAATACCACCAAACGTTCGAAATCACTGACACTATAATACTTGATAAAATTTTGGTACCCGCATCATCAGGGATAGCAGGCAGGTCAAAACCGAACGAGAGACAATACATTTGACAGTGGAATCTTCTTTGTATTTTCGAGTGATATTTTCATTCTTTTTATTGGCTTTACTTTTGCTTCTTGACTTAAGGAGGAATTGACCCTATTTTTAAAATGATAAGAAAAAGTTAAAATTTTGTAGACTTGTTTGAAAACGGCTAAAAAATTCTTTCGTCGAAGCTGAGAATGATTCACTACATGGTTTTAAAGTTATGAATTTTCAAACTTTGTAAATTTACCATTGTGTTTTATGGAAAATCCATATTGAGACAGGAAAGTTAAGGAGACTCGAAGAGATCGAAAGATCGAGTCGAAATAAACATGTCAAAACCAATGAGCGAGAGATGTCGCCAAAAATCAGGAAACTTAGACCATTCTCTCACGCTTTTTCCCCCACTCCTCGGAAGGAGTTTAGGAGAGCCTGTAAGCGAGATTCCTGTCAAGGAGTCTTCGTCTGATCGTGTTAGCGATAAGTCGCAAATATTGTAAAGTAAATTAGTGTCAAAAGAATATTATAAAAAATAAACTGCGTCCGTTTCGTCAAAAGGCTCATAAAAGAGGAAAAAGAAAGAAGAGCCAGAAGCTGCAGAATAAGAATTGTAAGTGACGAATTTATTTAATTGTGTGGCATAGAAAATCTGGCCTGTCTGGCTGAACCTGTTCTCTCCTGCTCTAAATCCCAATCAACAAAGAAGATAATAATCGTTAAATAATATATATCTTTGACTGTAAGTCAACTGGCGCCCAGCATTTGTCAAATCATACAATAAAATATTGCCAAAGAGCCTCGCACACCGTTTTCAGGCCACGGTGCGGCGGGTGAGGAAAGAATTCCGTCTCAATATAAATGTTCTAAATAAAAACAAAAAAGTTACCATCTCCGTAAAACTTTTTTTATATTTTTCATATTAGTGTTCACTTCCAATTCCAAAATTTGAAAGCATTTTACTAAAATTTTCCATTTTTATTTCTTAAACAATGTTAATCGTTAAAATGGTTTAATTAATAATCGGAAGTTGTTGATCGCTATTGTAGCTAATACACAAAAAATTCAAAACCCTTTCAAAAGAGTAGAAAGTCTAAAATTCGCACCATTTCGTTCTGAACATACTTTTGACATGGATTGTACCTACCATTCCTCCTTAATTTTGCGGTTATTTTTTATTTTGCAATATTTTTTATTTGTTTGTTTAATTTCTATATTCGAAATTATTTCGAGATAATCAGAAGGCCGTGAAATATTGTGAAAAACTTGACTTTTAATCCAATAATAACTAAACTTTATGGTTCTGTCGCAAGATGAAGATAGAAAATAATATTTTTTCCACATCAGAAAGACTCGCTGCGAACACCTGGGAATACCCAGTCTATTGGACATTTTCGCAAGGAAACCCGAGGTTTCGGGGGAGCACTCGTACGCACAAGTCATTGAGTCGAATCTGAATAAGCAAAGCAACAACATCTAAACAAAATACCTTGCGACGTTTTTCTTCTCCTGCAATTTATAAGATACCGTACCCTCCAGCTTATAAACTTGACTTAATTGTATTACATTCCGTTTAATCCTTCATACTCGTTTGTATTCTTTCAGTTAATTATTAAATATACAGTGTTGTTACATATTTTAGCTAATTCACGTTGCCAATCCTCTTATCATTGAAAATTCCTTGTTTCTCATACAAGCCTTTCTACGTATTACCGAGGGCAGGTAAGCTCAAGCCTTACAAACCTGAGCGGGACGAGATATAACCGTGCGAAGAAAGAGAGAACAATGTCACGCTCGAAACTCACAGCCATCCGGGCGCGTACATTTATTTAATATAATACTGACACATGTCTTCACTCCATGCCCTGTAAAATTAAATTCTTTTTTTCCTTTGCTACGCTTTTCTTTTTCGCGTCGCAGAAGACAGTGGAAAAATGTATTGGGCTACCAGAAATATCTTGAAATGTATTTAATCGTTTCCCTCAGACGAAATGATTTCTCGAGATCTCGTGTGCTATTGAAAAATCAAAAGATTCTTCGGAGAAAGAGAAAAGGAGTTAAGCTCGACTGCGCATTGTCGAGACATAGAAATAAAGTTAAGTAGGAGGGAAGGAAAATGGAGAATTCATGTATAGATACATTCGCGGACGCGGAGAGTATTCGCGGTTCGTGGATAAGGGATCGGGACGAAGGATAATAGGAAAACCAAGATAATACGACGCTTACATAGAGCCGAGCGCAAGAAAACGGTGGACGCGCAAGAGACCGCAAGGTATCCCTTCCATCGCAAAATCGAGTCTCGGTTAGCTCTTCCCGCGGTCTTACCTATAAGTATACATTCACGAGATACCGAGATACCTGTCTGTGTGCATAGAATCCTGAGGAGAGAGAGTAAGGGAGAGAGCTGTCTCGTTTCTTATATCGTCGCGGTGAAGAGACGTCGACGGTTTGCGCGAAGGTATAGAGTACGTGTGACGGAAAGAGAAAGAGAGAGACAGTGTGACGAAGAGGAGAGCTTCATCTTATCTGGGGCAATGGAACAACCTCCCTCGCTTACCTTCTTTCAGATCTTTTCCTCTCGCTCTTGCCTCTTTGTACATTTCCCGTCTCTTTCAGTCTCTCGCTAGGTCGACCGACGAACTGCGGGCTCAAACCTCACACACACACGTAGATAGGATGAGAGAAAGGAAAAGAGACAGAGTGAGAAGTTGCCAAGAGTCAGAGACTCGCGGAGATACAAAGTAGGAGTCGTCAGAACTCTATACACCGAAACCAATGCGCCGCTTATTCTTACGTAAAACGTAATCGTTGAAGTAGCGCTAATTACACCTAGGATCCTCCCCTTTGCTTGTAAGTGTACTTAAACGCGGACTTGGATGTACGGATGCTTTTTCTCTGGTGGTGTATGTACATCACGCTCGATGAACACCGCGACCACCATGCAGCCATGCACGCGTTCTCCACCTCGTCGAAACTTTCTATTTACGCCCTCTCCCCTTCTTCTTTCCTCTCGTTTGACGTCTTCAGTCTTTCTCGTGTCTTTCCTATTTTCTACGATACTTTGCTGGTTTCCTCGAACAAACCTTTTCCATCGGGATTCTATCCCCAAAGAGCGCTTACAAAATTGAAATCATTTCCTCCTCGGAGTCGTACTATCGTGGCAGTAACTCGACAAATGTTATTGTATTCCTTCAAATTATCGATAAGATTGGAGAAAACTTACACTCGATGGTTTATCTAATAGGAAATTGCATATTCGTGTTTCATAATACACATGGATACATTTTATTCTTCATGCAGCTGATAATGTTCAATGGAAATCTTTTATACGTCATGATTCGCGTCGCGTGTTTCAATATCTATCGAATGAACCGAGTCATCTGTACGTGTACATTTAAAGACCTATTTCGTTGAGTTATTTATCATTTTTATACTTGAGAGATGGACAAAGAAATGCGGGTTTAATCAGTTTTTTCGAGATCATCAACCAGTTACAAGTTTGCAAGCCATTCGGCGCTAACAAAATTATCCAACAAGCGATTTCGTCGCGTTTCTTTATCTCGCGATATTGGGTATCATTTTACTCATTCGCTACTGCGATTTATTAGCACTAGGTGCATATAGTGTTGTCTCATTTTTACGATTTTCAAGATAATTGACAGATATGTCATCAGTGACGGGGACACTGCTCTGCGCTGATAAATGAGAAAACTCTCGTTCTATTGAATTTATAACCAGTATTCAAACGTACACAACAAGTCATTGATTCAATCAAATTGAAAGAATACATATAATAGTAATTGCTTTATTCACACACGATACTATGTACTTACATCCACATTTACAATGTTTGCGTTTGGTCTGGAAATGAGCTATCAATCTAAGCCCTTTGGCTCGAGAATTTATATATCATCTAACTTTGCGATATTATATTAGCTTAAATTTCATTATCGTTGCTCGACGCAGAGTTTTTAAATAAGTGTGTTTCTTAGAGGATTGTGTACATTTTATTAACAGAAGGTATTTCTAAAGTGAGAAGTTTTTTCATTCTATCATACTGTCGCAATTAAGATATTTTGGAAATCAGAGTATATGACCAGAACATAATTGAACATTTGGAGAAAATGAACACATTCCTTTGCATATCGTTCGAAATCATTCAAACGTATATATTGCAATTTGCGTTGGATAAGTCCATACATACATATATACGGGCGTGTCATGTAATCATCGAAGTTCGCAGTACACGTTGCGCCATTTTGATTCGCGAAGTCTGGTTTGCCGTGTATACATCTCGCGGTGGATGGCAATCTACGATATTTCTCCACCATATTCTCTGGCCGGAGTGTGATTACTGTGACCCACACACGTCAAAAACATTTGCACACACGTAAATAGAGTTAGGCGCGTAATACACGAGTTTCCACTTGCCAAGGCGAGGGAGGGGGACCGAGCCGGGGAGACGGGCATTTTCAACCAGAAGCTCGGAGATGAAGTTTATAAAGCGTTGTAACACAGCAGTTGGTTGGATGGAAGCTCTCGCGGATATACAGCTATCGACTCTCCGGTGCAATATATTCGCTCGTCGCGAAATAGCAGCCTGACGCGAGTCTCCAAATGAGGGGAATCGAGCTCGACAGCAGCCAACGTTACCCATCATTATTTCTCCATCTCGCTCTTTCTCTATCTTTTCTCGCTCATACCATTTCACTCGTTCCCTCTCTGACTATTAAACTGGACCTCCACTTCACTTTTATTATATCCCGCAGGCTCGTTCTTTCATTTCGCAACTGAATGATCTTTCCTCGACGCTTCCTCATCACGAAGATTCTTTCTTCGCATCTTTCAGATTTCTATACCAATATGCAATAAGCGATAACCTAAAAAAAATCTCTTTACCCGTTTTATTTTCTCCTGTTGCGAATCATCCGATGGTGTTGACAATGGCTATATATCGATAACATCCGGTGAGTAACGGTCAAAACTCTCGAAATTTCCGTATAGAGGAAAGAAGAAAAATGGATCTCGTTAACTGTATATATACAGCCCATAACCTGCCTCTCGACTTCTCTTCTCGTACTTGATGGCATTATGGTTCGTGTCATTGTTCGCGGAGCGAACACGGAACGCGCTTTCAGTGCGTCAATAAAGCGGCATATGTCGTGGAATATAACACGTGAACATAACGTTCCCGTATACGTTTTAATCCGGTACGTGTGTACGCGAAGGCAGTCCATACTAGTAGGATCAGAGAAAAGAGGCGGAAAGAGAAAGAGAGGAGAGAAGAAGGGTGGAGGGAGCACATCGCGCGACGATGCCGCTGAAATTCCGTGTGTAGGAAGCGCCGTGACGTAGGTCGGGAGCCCCGCGATCGTACAGCCGCGAAAACCCCTCCGGCCATAACGTCATCCTCGTAACGAAAGTAACCAGTTCGTAACAGCTTTTTTATCTTCAGCCGTATACGCGAAATCTTTCGAACCAAGAATCCTTTTCTTCGCCGCTCAATTTCATACCTATCTTGGATTATGCAACGTGGTAGATCGAGAAAGCTTTGACCATCTTTTCCTCTGGATAAGCTTCCTCGAATGTTCCAACCAACTGTCAATTCTCATCTTTTTTATCAATAACGCTCGATTTTCGAAGAGCTTGAAAAAATAACGAATTTATCCTCTGCGATGGAAATAGTTCAAGAATTTTCGTAGATTTGTGTCGTATATAAATATCTGTCTGCCATTGATTGTACTGGACAAAATTATTTGATTTACAGTTACAATACGATTTTATTATTGACGATTGCGTGTGGCCGTGTCTTATTGATAGCTGTTACTCAAATAGGAATCTATTTTTTATTCATTTTTTCTTCTGGTGAATAGTATGTTGCACTATTTATTCATTTTGAAAGCAGACCGAAAAGGGAAGATAATGTTTCCATGAAAATGAATGTCAGTTACTAAATTTGGCTGAAATATGTATTATTTAGTCTTTTTCGGCGTATTTACATAAAAAGCGACGAAACGTTTCGACATGAGAGAAACTTGGTATTTCTGTACAAATTGTTCAATTATACTTCACGAACGTGCGTTTGTTTACTCTGTTGAGATGTTACGTATTTTGAAGAGTCTATACAAAAACACTGATATCCTCGCGGATCTTGAACAAAGCCGTTCTGAAAATATCGCTCAACCTGTTGTCAGATATTTAAATATACCGTCGCGATAAAATTAATCCGGTATTTCTTGGTGGCATTCAACGTCATTCTTAGATTGTATCAATTAATTAATTATATATTATTATGTAACATTTACATTAGTCATTTTTATTCGAAAAATCTGTTCTACTAACTTTCTCGAGAAGGAAGATTACGCTCAATCTTTCGTAAAAGCTTTGATAACGAGAAAACAGTGAATCCAACTTCTGTTTGCTTCATTATGATGAATAGTAAAGGACTCGTACGAGTTACAAAGTTCATCCTCAGTAGACGAGTCATCTTTAATCCAAATCTTTTTGTCGTTGCTTTTAAAGACTTCATTTTGAAGTTATAAAAAAAGTACATTTTTTCATCGAATTAGAATATCTAGACACGTCTAGCCACCAAGGTATGAGGGGAACTCAAAATACAACTTCAAGATAGTGCACCGTGTGTAACAGTACGATTGAATTAATCATGCCTTGGTGGATTGATTTCGGTAATCACAACGCGTCACTTCAAATTTGTAAGGTAAGTTAAAATTTGTAGAAGTGCTCGTTTGAAGGTCTAAATTCCATTAAAAACACGAGGTTTATTATTGTGAAATCTATGCAAATATATTGCAACGTTTTTACTTGATCCCAAAACAATTTCATATAATTCTCAATTCGACAAACTCATCCACGATTCGGCGTACTCTGTTGTTTACTGAAAAGTATTCTTGATGCATCGAATTGCCTGAAGAAGCCTGACAATCCAAATATCAGTGAGTTATTTCGATCTCGCGGTTGTGATGTTGTGAAGTTTTATCTCCAGTCTTATTTTCTTTTAAAAATAAGTGAGGGGGAAACGGTGAAATTAACATAAAGTTGAACCGAAACAAACGAATTTCAGCCGCTGAGAAGCGAACAGGCATCATTGTTGTCGCAATTTACGCGTCGAGTGTCGTCGGCTCGAGTCGTTTTGTCAGGCAGCGTTCTCAATCTTGGTTTCATACATGTGTATCCATCGAGATATACACACGTATATGTATAAATTCATTCGTCATGGTCGTGGTCGCGTTCGTCGTCGTCGTCGTTGGTGTCTATGGCTCGCGGCGGACGATCCACGTTTTCTGCGCGAGGCGGCGTGACGGTCGAGCGGCCATTTTGATAATCCCTCCCACTCCGTAGCCGCGCGCCACTTACCCCTCTCATGCTCTGCTCTCTGTACTGGCTCGCGCGCGGCTATCTCTCTCTCTCTCTCGCTCTCGCGGGACACCCCCGCACTCCTCTCGCCGCAAAAACTCTCATCTCTCGTTTCGTCGTTCTCCTCCTCAACGTTCTCGCCCTGTCTAGAGTTTCTCTTCGTTTTACGTTTTACAACGAGTTTCTCGCTCACTCTCTCGCTTCAGCCGCAGCTTCCCTCCTCGCCGTTCCTCTCTTCTTCTTCTTCTTCTCCTTCTTCTTTTTCTTCTCTTTCTCTGTCTTCTGCTCTCTCTCTCTCGCTCTGTTTCTCTTTATCTATGTTTTTATGCTTTTTTCGCCGTCGCGACGTGAAGTTGTATCGCGCGGCACAGACCAGAGTTGCGAGCTTTTGCGGCAAAGGATGAGCTCTCTCTCCGCGCGCGAGCGAACCGGCTGCCGGCTCCTGCTGCTCTCGTTGGCTCGTGTGCGAATTTCCCGTCTACGTACGATCCACCGTATCGCCCGTCTACCTATATACGTTAACGTGTTTATGTATAAATA
Organism: Cremastinae sp. B BG-2022a; assembly: GCA_030522605.1. Classification (NCBI taxonomy): domain Eukaryota; kingdom Metazoa; phylum Arthropoda; class Insecta; order Hymenoptera; family Ichneumonidae; species Cremastinae sp. B BG-2022a. Next base: position 16,230 of record JAPYYX010000435.1, on the reverse strand, counting down.
TAGGTAGCACGTACGGAAATGTGTGTGTACATAGATATGTTCACTCTTGACTCGTCTCTCGCCCGCGCTTGCCCGTTCTTATATCTCTCCTCCTTTTCCTCCCTCCTCCTCTCACCGCGTGCGCAACGTCACGCTCCCACCGTACCTACCGTTCTCTCTCTCTCTCTTTCTCTGTTTCTCTCTCACCTCCATCGTTTCGCCTTCTCTACTCCCCCTCTCCATAGTGAGTCTCCTCTTCGTGGCTCTCTCTCTCTCTGTCTCGCTCTCTTGAGGCCGCTCGCTTTATCTCCCTCGTTTTCTCCCGTATCAGTGTACCCGTGTGCGTTGTTCAGTCACGACCGGAAAGTGCCAGTTTCTCTCGAGCTCTAATCGTCTCGTTGCCTCGCCGCGCGAAACGCTCCCGCTATCCGATATTTGTATTTTCAACCATATTTTCGCATCCTCTTGTTTCGACGCTGGTTAAACAAAAAAAAATTGAATAATCGAACGGGAGGCACGGAGACGTATCGTCGCGAGTGCTTCTACTCCGTTTCGAAGCCCGTTTGTGAGATAAGAGATGACGACTCGTCTGTTAACTCTGTGAGATTTTTGTGATCGCGAGGAAAGTCTATTCGAGCGGTATTAAACTCTGCGTCGCTTCGCTCTGAGGTAATTGACGTGCGAAAAAATGTGTCCGTGGCGTAAATACCACTGCGGGCCCTTTAAATCGTGACGCGTGCGAGCGCCAGCTGTGTTTTTCCCAAAACCCTACTCCTCCTTCTTTTTCTTATTCTTCTTCTTCCTCTTCTTCACCTTCCCGCTCCCTCTTCCCGCTTTTTAAACTAGATGCCCCTTCTCGAATTTCGGATTCCACATACTTGCGACGCAAACCCCGATCGCGTCTGATAAACGTCCGCGTTTAACAGCTTTGACGCAATTGTTCGACGCAGTGACGCGCCACTTGTCACGAGATTACTCTGTGACGTACGTTTTTTTCCTCTCTTTTCTGTCATTCTTCGTTTTTCATTATTACTGCGAACCCCAAGAGTCAGCGTTTTTTTTTTCATTTTTTGTCTTTTCCTTCTCTCTCTCTTTTCGTCTGTTCGCTTCCGTTCATCATCGTCGATCAAATAACCGGACAACAACTTGCCACTTTCTTGTCTCTACCGAGCGAGTTACGATAAGAGGAATAAATCGCTCGGCGATAAGGCACAGATATCCGGTGTCGCGGTCGCGATTGGAACGTGCGTGAATAAAAGCTCTCGTTCGCGCGCAGAGGTGACCTTTGAGGGGATCGGGAGAGCCTCTCGTGGATAGACCAATCAAATTCATGATCGTAACTCTCCGATTAATAATCCAAATGTTCCGTCCCTCTCTCTCTCTTTTCCCTCGGCCTCTAACGAATCAGCTATATACCAACGGATAAACACATAAACACGTTTCACAATAGAGAAGCGCGGTCGCTTCCCTGCTTGCTTTCGAAAGAGATTTACTCGCGTGCGCGAAACGGAAAAATTCAGTGGGAGAAGGATGAAACGATGGGGGGAAAAGAGAGGGAGAAATTGCGCGTGACAAACGGACATTTCCAACAGATGATCCGAGTATTCTTGGCTTTTCATATAATATTTCCTTTTTCTCCTTTTTCCTCATCCTCCTTGAGGTTCCCTTTTCTTTGTTTTTCTTTTTTACCAAAGTGATTACAGGCCTATAATAGTTTTAACACGCGAAAACGCATTTCTCGTTGTTTTAGTGCGCGGTGTCGTTTCGCCAGAGCGGCCACCGAATAAGAGAACCGCCAAGTGTCCTCATTTTTCCTCAGTGGCCAATTGGCTGAGGAGCCTAAGTACACACACATACACATATATTTTACGTCGAAGTGTCTTGCCTTCGTGCAACTCACCGAGTGTAGAGTGCGAAGCAAAAAAATTAACGTGGTGAATATACCTTTTTGTTTCTCTCTATTTCCCTCTCTTCGTCTCTCTTCAATTCTGTTATCGTCATTTTTCTACGCTGCTACGAGTAACAATGTGGTCGAGCTGAGAGGAGCGCGCACTCTGGATTAGCCGCTTCCTCAAGGCCATAATCGTTCTTTTTTTCTCCATCCGTTTTTTCTGCCTTTTGAAACATTGTGCATCTGTGCGCGAGTGAATTGTGTCCGGTGGGTGGTCGAGAATCGAAATTTTCTCGAAATTTCCCTCGTGTCATGTAAAAGGAAAAAGTAATCCCCGCTGCTGAAAAATATTATCATACCGCAATCTTTATCAAAAGTGGCATCACAGTTGAGAAGTTTTTCATCGAGCTCCATCGACCACGGACAAAAAGCATGATATTGCTCCGATCGTCTTTGGCAAATTTTAAACCGATGTTGATACGTAGCCGTTTGCACGGCACTTTTAATATCCTCACTTCGGCAGAATCGACGAAATCGAACGACCGAGGAACGATAGCAACGGCGATACCAACTTCGTCAGAATTATATTTGGAAGCGGCGCGACGCGCGCCGCCCTCCTGAACACCCGGTGAGTCTGCGTTCCTCTGTTTATGTCAGTCCTCCTTTCGACTCGAAATCCTCCTTGCGACAAATAATTATGATTTCGAAACTCGCTGGTTTTACCTTCCGGAGATACGAACCAATAACTTATCTATTGAGAATCAGCTAACATTCAACACTTCGAAAGTGACGAAGTGCAAAATTTTGGGATTCCCTTTGCACCAATGATGAATCATTCCTTCTTCAATGACTCATTCTTCAGTTTACATTACACAATCTTATGAATCTTCGCGCCAAAATACACTTGAGTTTTTTACTAATCGTGACAAATAAATGTCCGTATTTATCTCATAATTCCAGGAGAAATCTTTTTTTTTACTTTCAGAAATAAATGTCAATGACAGTAGAAGGCGGACGTGTCTTTTTTTTGTAAACAGAAAATGTCTGGTTAAAACATTCTCGGGAACAAAGGAGACGAAAAAACGTGACAAAAGACAAAGAAACCTGAAAAAATATGAAAAAATCAATGTATTACCCATTAGTGCGACAATTTTCCTCTACCTGTTAATACGAGTTGTATTTGAAAAAAAAGGAGCATAACATTTGAGTTGTACTTGTGGCTATTGTGGTATTTAAGATTTCAATGTAGAAGACGACCAAATCGCTAAATTATTTCCTATACGAATGTGTACAAAGATGAGTTTGTGCATGTATGAATTGTAAGTTTTAAATCTGAATTAGATAAAACGTGCGTAAACTTTTCTCCGTCACGTGGGTTTAAGCTATCGTATGTAGACATTGATGGATAAGCACGTGATCGGAATTTACGATCGATTATTTGCCCCGGGGGTGGTTGCGTGTCAGAAGCATCACCTGCAATATCACCGACATCTACATATGCGCATCACTCGTTGTACTTCGCATTATATATAGAATTATACCCGCGTACGTGAGTACGGTCGTGAATGTGTGCGGTTCGACACACGTAACGAGGAAACCGGTACGCCTCAATCAGTTATTAGATACATATCTGCGGATAAATACCTGTTAGCGGGTATGCGAGGCTACTTACACCGGAGAGGCGTCATAAGCGCGTCGTTGCGTCCCTCTGTGCGTCTTTGAATGTACCATCAACCGTAATTTGACAATAGAATTGTACGTAAATATTGATCTCGTTGACTTGTTTAATTTAATACATTCGGAAAATATGGTGCTCCGTGAACATAAATTTATAAAAGTACATCCGGTTATAATGAAATAGAATTTCCTTTTGCGTTCGAACGTGAGAAAGAGACTTTTAGAACTTGTATACTTCAAACACGTACTTCAAGATAAAAACAAATTCTGTTTGTTTTGCGGCACTGCTTCATTGTAGGGTAATCATTGTGAAGTATCATCGACTATTGATTATGCATGTATGATTGCGAAAACATGAACTACAAATTGACATCTTCCACTCTGGTTGTCCTTCTCAATTATTTTTCACAATGATGGTAATCATGTGGTTAAAATCAATGTATACAAATACTAATTTGTTTATATATTTTTTGAAACGCCAATCAGGTAAAACAGAATAATTGATGAGGTTAATCGAAGGACATCCCTGAGGCGTATGTTGTTAAGCAGGAGTGCGGGGTTCAATATTCGAGGCTAACCAAACTAATCAACCTTTTTCGATAGCAGGATTAGGTAAATAGATTCTTTTCAATCAAATATTAACAGGGAAAACGTGGAAGCCATGGAAATATATGTAGATACTACATCAGACGAAATCAACGATATAATTAATATGATACGTTGAAAAAATATTGAAGAATGGCAAAACTAACGAGATCTCTATTTTATAGGTCATAAACAATGTTGTGAAGTTCACAGTCATTATACTTGAATGATCTCTTTTTAATGATTTCATCAGAATCAGAAAACTTCATAATCAGTGAAATTCTTTGTTTTTTTGTTTCGTAGTTTGCCACTTCAATAGTGCATTTAATGGTAAGACTGGAAATGTCTTCATCATCGAGTTAGCCACATGGCTGTCGAGTGCATGAGCTTTTCGGTGTTTCCGGTAAGCTTGATATGTGATAGGTGTGTGCATATACCGAAGAGAAAGAGCACAAAAGCACGCGCACATTTGTGCAACCTCGCCTCTCTCTGTATACATAAGATCCCTTTCTCTCTCTATCTTGCTCTCTCGTTCTCTCTTGTTCATTCGCGAGGCGATATGAGACGCAGATGCGCGGATAACAAACCTCTAGTATATGGAGAATGTCGGTCTCAAAGGGGAAACTCCACGCTCGATGCAAAGAGACTCCCATCCAAGCTCGAATTACACATAGACGTTTTTCTTTTTCTTCCTCTTCCTTTCTCTCTCTCTCTCTCTCTCTCTCTCTCTCACTCTCTCTATACATGTATGAAATATATAATTTCCCTCAGACCACAGTATTTTCAAAACTTTTTAACTTGCGAGAATTTTAATTCCAAGTTCAACAGTTTTATTTTCTAACCATCGTCAATTTACAACAAAAACTATGTTTAAATATGTCCCTGTCAATTGAAAGGTAAACAAAATATTAGTACCGGTCACTCCATTTATTATTCAAATCGCTATTGAAAGTTAGAATGGGAGAGGGTAGGGACCATTGATTTTTCGCAACCTGTTCCGCTTGTCGATAAACGATAAAAAATTCATCCAGACATTAAATACGTGTTATGTATACAGGTATTAAATTTATCACCAGATTATTCAAGGAATAATGGATGGAAAAAAATGGAAAACGATATATATGAGAAGGATGGTAAATATTTTACAGCGATCACGTGTAGTCATCGATAAACACTTCATGTATTACATATGCAGCTCATATGATTGCTTTCACATTGTATATAATGTGCAAGGATTCCAACCATTCATAAATTTCTCTAGAAACGATGTCTGCTACATTGTTGATGATAGTCATATCGCTCGATACGTTGCATGTGATTTTGAACTTTTAACGCAACTTATTCCGTTTCCCGTGTAATTTATTTTCCTACCACAAACGAGATACAATTTCTTTAAAAAATGCAAAATATTCTAGAGTTTTTGTCTTTCCAAATTGAAGAAAAAGCTTTACACGAATATCTTTGAATCTATCGTTGATAAAAAAACGTCCTCAAAACTAAATTATTATAAAACATTTTTCAAACTAAATTTTAGTTTCCCAAGTTTAAGAAAAACATTTCGACAAAAGGTACAACTTAATCTTAAAATTTAAAAAAATAGAACGTTGAAAAAAGTAAAAAATAAAAACTGTAAAAATATTCGCCAATAATTAAGCGAATGTAAAAGTTCGAAATCTGAAAAAGTAGCTACGAATAAAGAACGAATTTTATTCCGTCTGAGAGCAAAAAAACGAGTTTGCGAAGATTGTAGTGTAAGAACCGCGAACATGATATTTAATAACACAGGAAGAGTTTTTGAAAACGAAACATTTTTATTTTCTGTCTTCCTGTACGTAATTGTCGTTATAAATAACAGAGTAACGACTTGGCCCTGCTGGCCTCCCAATCAGCCTCGTGCGACACGAATATTAAGCTTGAATATACGCGTATTATATTTCTTTCCTCTTGCACCCGTAGCTTAGAAAGAGGTTCGCGTGCACCATGAAAATTCTGGTGAGTTTTATCGACAGGGAGCATTGAGCTGTTATTTATGTCGAGTTCCATCGCGAGTACGCGCGCTCGTCTGCTCATACACATGCAAAAGCGTGCGTGTTGGTGCATAAATACGAGTTAAACGCACGCGTAACTGTGTACGCGAAGTATTCACTCCTGCCTCTTTCGTCGGGAGTATGCCCCGATCTCGCATTTTTCATTCTCGCGCACCGATCAAGGCGCGTCTCTGTCTCGCTTTCGCACGACTTTCTCACTCCCTCTGTACACTGCGCTATAAATAGTGCAAGCTTCGCGGTGCGATCGCGGTCTCCCGACGAGCGAACCAACGAAGACCGCGAACGAGCGACTCCTCGCTCTCCAACCTGATAAACCAGAGATGTGTCTCACACCGCCACGAGCCTCCATTATTTTCTTCTCTGTACGATTCGCATCAATATTTCAACGACACGAGTAAGACTTCTCTCGGAAGCTCGTATCAAAAGATTTTTCACCCTCGCACTATTTGAGTAACGGTAGAAAATGAACGTTTTAACTTTTTTTGCAATTTACACTTTTTACTTTCCAAACACTTTCATATATAGTTCGAGTATTAAAACTTTTCACATTTCATCGTGGTTTGAAACTTTCGTTTTATTCTATTTACTTACGTAAACCTTTTTGATAAAAAACTTAATAATTTTTTCCCAGATTTTGTATAACGTTTTTAAGGTAAAAACATTTTAACTCATTTAATCTTATGTTGATAATTAAATTCTCGGTACAAATTAACACTTTGTATAAAAATGGGACCAAGTAATTCTAGTAATATTTTTTTCAATAAAATATGGTGTCTGATTTGGTGATCTCAATATTTGCGTTTCAAGAAAATCGTCGACAGATGCTGGTCCACTTCTTTATCATCAATAACAATTATTGTGCAAATTTTTCTCTACGTCTATATACGCCCTGGGAGTTTTTTTATCGTACCAGACAGGACTAAAGTGTGCAACATAATTAACTAAAGATTCTTAGACGAGATATCAGTCGATCTGGTAACTCGTTTACACGTATATATTACGAGTATACAATAATAGTTATTGCTTATCATTGAATAAACGATTATTAGTGCAGCTATTTCAATTATGATCTCGAAAAACTGAGCGGGCAGGGAATGAAAATAGGAGGAGCGACACGACCGGTTTTTCTGAGATTGCTCGTTCTCTCTCATCCTGTTATGACCTAGTCGCGCGTGTGCGCTCATTGCCTGTCCGCGTTCGCCCTCGTTTTAATGACAACTCGAGCGCTTGCTTGGCTCTTATCAGGCAAATCTTAACGCGCACTTGCATTTTTTTCGCGTCGCTGTTAATTCGGCAAAAAATCGTTGAAGAGCAAAAATCATCAAGAAAGAAAAAAATAATCTCTGCAGTAGAGGACGTTATTCCGTATTCGATAAAAAAAGTTTCAGACACTTGTTGCTAATTGCTTGTAAATCTTAAAGTAAATCTTCGAACGAAGGTTAAATGAATTTCCTGAATGAAAATCCGATGAAATAAAAGCCGTAGAAAGTTTGAGAGGAATTAAACAGTGAAATTGATGCAAATGATATAAGAATAGAGAGACCGATTGAGAGAGCCAAAGGTGGAATTGCGCTCGGAAAATCATGAATCATGTAGCGTTGCGTGAGAAGACGTGTACTGCAAGTTTGTCGTACGTATTAGCGGGCTCTGTATATTTTTCTTGGGGTCGGATTTGCAACAAACGGTGTCAGTGTGTCATTGTTGAGGCTAGTTTGCCCCGAGAATTTCTGGATTATTCGCTTATACTTGTTCGTTCTCATCGCTCGCGGGTACACCGTGTGTGCGAAAATCCTGCCGAGACTCACTTTTGAAAGGAAAATCCGCAAGTCTCGTTATTTATCTTCGTTCCAGGGGTTCGCTCGCAATATTACGAGATAATTCTTCGGCTATTCTTTTTCTGCTTTATCAGCAGTATCATACGTCATTCATTTCGTGGCGAACTCCGTAAGATTGACGAATCTCACGCGTGTCGTTTCTCCTCGTTTTTTGCTTTTCCTTGGACTTTTTACTGTTTTTTTCCTCGATATTTTTCGTAGCTTGCACTCGCGACGAGCGTCGAGAAACACATCGAGAATTTTCTACACTGCTCTCGTGTTCAACCTTCGGCTCGCTCGAAATAAACTCGACAGCTCATTCTCCGATGGTTTAACGTTCCTACGCTTGCTGGCACTGCATTTGTGTATTCGAGAGACGCGTTGACGAATCGCGATTTACCACTGATCTCGCGCCTTGCATTAAAATACATGGATATACATGAATTTTTTTTTTGCAGATATGTCGGTACCCCATTATTGAAAAAAATTTACAACTTTCGAACCAGGCGCAATTGATGTATTTTAATCTAAATTTTTTAAAATATAAAAATTGAACCCACTGTTATATAAATTACGATATGGATATGTCGAGTATCATCTCGTGTGTTCGTTAAATTTACTGAAATTACGGAGGTGTTCCCCAGATCACTGGAATAAATATTTTGAAATAACTTTGTCACCGACCACATAAACAGTTTTATTTCAGTCTCGAGATAAAAACGTATTTTTGAATATAATGAAATATTAGCCCATTTTTCAATCATATTATTTAAATTGATCCGAGAAAGACATTGATTTTTATTTGATTGAGATTTTATTTTATTTAATGAGATATTTTTGATTGAATTGTTGCAGCGTGGACCGGGACCGGCTCCGAGAGCGGGAACGTCAGGCCCGCGCGGCGATGTCGGTCCAGGCAGAACAGGCGGCAGCGGGAGGCGGTCCGGACACTCGACATGGCCATCACCATCACGGTCACCACAACCACGGGCATCATCACACGAATCCTCACGCGTCCGCTGCCGCCTCACTCTTCCCTCGTGCCCCAGTCAGGGTAAGTCATTTTTTCTCAATTCCAAATACATATATTAATGAAATACAGTCAAACCTGGATAAGTGGAATCTCAAGGGACCAGAATTTTTGTCCCACTTATAGAGGTGTCCCATTTACCGAGATTCCCAGATATCCAGGTTTATCCAAGCTAGGGTCTCATTTACAGAGGGTCCCATTGATGGAAGTTGAAACAAAACTTATCCCAGTTATAGAGGTGTCAATATAAAAAAAATTAATGATTATTCAAAGAAGATCTGCATTATATATGTTTCGATATATGTTTTTACAAACATAAAACTATAGAAGATACAAATTAGTAATTATTAGGATAAGTGGGGAGAATCGAAACTTTTCCTAGATCTCAGAAATTAGATAGATATATATAGATAGTGTTTTAATTGTACTAGAGACAAGCCCGCGAGTACAACAGAGGTACAATCAATCAATTAATTACAATAATTATTACATCGAGATCGAGAAGACTTATATCGTAGAAAATTATCGGATAAAAAGTCGCATATAAACGAACACAACTAATTGGCATAGTGAGGTTTAGTGAGAATGTAAAGAGAAAAAGGAGAACTAGCTGTGCTCAAAAAGTACGAATTGAGTTGAGGACTCAGTCAGACTCACTAGTAAAGACATGCGTGGACAGTGCACGCTTGAAGCTGGAGACCGACCCAGCGCTTCGGATGGGTTTTGGGAGCGCATTCTAGAATGGGATGGCTGAAAAAGCAGTAGAGTTAAAGAGAGAGGACGTACTCGCAAAAAGAACTGCAAAATCGTGCACTTGCTGGGCACTGCGCAAAGTTGAAGTGCAAGCACATACTGCCGAGCGCAGCACAAGCTGATTGGCGAAGGAGGGTGGTAAACCATATTTATTCGCTCGGTAGGTACAAAAAGCCCAAGAAAATAGAGACGACGTTGGGCATCACCGAGCCAGCGAAGACGATCGTAATAAGGAGAAATGTGCTCATATTTCCTAGCGCCGTAGATGAATCTGACACACGCGTTCAGCGCACGTTGCAGTCGCAGATCCTCCACCTTGGTAATATCAATCATGACGAGAGAGCAGTAGTCCACTGGCGGGAAGATGAGAGCCGAAATCAGTGATTGTCGCAGGAAAGTTGAGAGCGCATCTTCCCGAAATCGGTGTCTGTACAGAAATCTGTAGATGCGACTTCACGACTCCGTGACCTGGGGCCTCCAGCTGAAAGTGGGAGTGACCAGGACGCCTAAGGGCCTTGACTCCATTGGCATACGGGATCTAAATGCCATCGACTGTAATAGGCGGTGGGGGCGATTTTGACGAATCGAGCTGAACCCAGGATTATCGCCATTCAGACGAAGGCGATTACAGTCAGCCCAAGCACAGATGGCAGCAATGTTTTTGTTGATAAGATCCACACAGGTGGTGATGGCACTGGGCTGGCAGTGAGCGAATATTTGCAGGTCATCCGCGTACTTGACAATAGTGCAGTGACCAATCACGTTGTTGATATCCATGGCGTAGATGGTAAGGAGGGCCGGACCAAGCACAGAACCCTGAGGAACGCCAGAGGTGACAGAGGTCCATGGTGAGGTGCTGAGGTGTGTATGAACTGCTTGAGTTTTACCTGTCAGGTATGACCAGAACCAGCGGAGAACAGGACCAGAGGAGTTGAGTGACTGAACTTCGTAATCAAGCGAGCGTGATCGACAGTGTCAAATGCCTTCGAGAAGTCAAACAAAATGAGAATCGTGACCTCGCGACGAGCATGGCGGACAGAGTCAAAAACTGTAATCAGGGCCGCTTGAGTCGAACCGCCCTTGACGAACCCAAATTGTGTGGCGTCTCCCTGTCCAGTGCGTGCCAAAAACGTTGTCATATCGTCGCAAACGATCCGCTCCAGTATCTTCGACAGCTCGCAGAGAAGAGAGATGGGTCAAAAGTCAGACGGCAAGGAAAGATTCTTGTTCTTGGGAACAGGAGTGATAAAGGATTCATAAAGGAATGTATTATTATTTTTTTGAGATATGTGGTAAAAAAGATATAAAAAAACGTATACAAAATAATAAGGAATTCCAAGGGGTTATTCCAAATATGAATAAAAAACATTGTTTAGAAAGTGCAATTAGCGAAAAGCACTGTTCGCATTTTCCTGTTATTTTTTCAACGAAATTAAAAAGTTTTCCACCGATTGAAATTGTATCGCTTTTAGTGGTTTTGGTAATATGAGAAATAGAGTGTTTTTTTCAAAATTTACTGAGTGTATTTTTGAGTTTTTTGAAGATATCTACTGAGTAATTGAACAATAAGAATCCCTTTTTATCGGTATACATTTTGTAGATATACAATATTTTCATCTGGTGTCTCAGTTATAGAGGTAATCAATCTTAGCTGTTCCAGTAATAGAGGTCAATATAGAAAAAAATCAAAAATGAAATTCCACTTATAGAGTCCCACTAATAGAGGTATTTTGGTACGAAGAGGACTGGACCTCAGTATGAGTTTCAATTATAGGGGTTTCCCACTTATCCAGGTCCCACTTATTCAGGTTTCACTGTATTTCGAAATGAAGTTGTAAAAACATCCGTAGCAAATTAGCTACACTCGCCATTCAGGTAAATGAAATACCAAACGTTTGGGTGAACGTCATTATTTTTTTTGTTTAATTTTATAATCTTTGTTAGATCGATGATGAGTTTAGGTCCATCGTGCCTCCAAATCCGAATATTTATTCGGAGTGTGGTGAAATGAACCGTGGTCGTCCTCCGAGTCGCGAAACAAGTAAGAAATCCATACACCGCGAGGTGTTAGACCACCAAAATTAGTCCGAACTGATAGTGTAGGGCACTGGAATATTATCAATCAACAAAGGCAGCGATACAAACATTGCAAGACAGGATTTTCAAAAATTAAATGCTGCAAATGCAAGCTGCTCCTGTGGCAGAACGCAAAAAACAATTGTTTTTACATTTTCCACGACAATTAGTGGTTCTGTAAGATTAGTATAAAAATCTTATTATATCTTATAATCTTAATCCGAAAAGATAAAGAAACGTTTATTGTAGTGTTTTCAGACCTATCATTTGTTATATCCTCGAACCGCCAATATGTAGCAAATTTGCTACAGTAGAAATATACCACTTTCCAGGCCTTTATCGGCAAAATTATTGTTGATCATTCATTTTTGAACATTTTTGAGCCACACTACTGGAGAAGATAATTTTGTGCTCTCTAGAAATAGGCGTGGTAGTTAAAGGGTTAAGAGCGACATTTTTGATTTTCTCGAAGAAAATATATGTTATACTAGGCTATAAAACAAATTTGTTAAGCTATTAATGAAAGTGGGATTCGAATATGTTTGATTTTCAATACATATATTACACTTTTTAAAATAATTATACCTCAAGTGGTTTATAAATGTTCTCACATTTTCCGAAAATTATCATTTTTCGGGATTTTTAGAATTTCTTATCGTTTCCGTACTATATAAATATTGAATTATTCAAATTCTCGTCATTCGGATGATAACGATTAGCTGTTTGAAGAATGTAGACGATTCAATACGACAATGGATGATTTAATAGCCATTCACATAACATATACATATACAACATTTGAATCGAAGAATTACTTTCGTCGAACACGAAGATCTGCAAAACGTTACAGAATATTTCCGGTTTTATACATCCTCGCGATAAAAATAAAACAGGGCGAATATCATAAGGATCTTTATGATTACTTTTATCGTGATATTTGCTCAACGTTCATGTAGTCGGTACGGATTCGTCTCCCCCGTTCACCCTCTCGTTTTGTCGTGCCTCTTTTTTCCTCTGATACATTTCTTTCATCCTTATTCCTCTCAAAAGCGTTTTATCGACTCACGAGTGGAGTCTTCGTTTTTGCCAGTGATTTAAAGAAAAAGAAAAAATATCATTTTTTCGACCGATTATTTTACAATTTTTCTTTTTCATATTTAAAATGATCTTTTTCGAAAATTAACGGTATGCTCCCGAATAAAGAAGTTAAGAGTACATTACAGTATTTTTGGGATCGTGATTTGACAAAATTTTGAAGTTATTTCATTGATCAAGATTGATGTTGGGAACCAAAACGACCGAATGACGGGTGACGACTGTGTTTGCAATTTTTGGGAACGGTGTGTTGATGCAAGGGTGAGAGAAACAGCTGTCTACAGGTCTCTCAAAAGCTCTTGGCCAAGCACGCAGACGCTTTACGCACAGATGAAAGTCTTTTTCCCTCTGAGCTCCCCCGTAGTCCGTATTTTGTATAAAAAGTGCGCACAACCGAGTCTATAACGGAAGTGTAGAAATTCTCCACCTTGCGCTCCCGTCGAAGGGAGAGAGAATTTGATCCCGAATAGCTCGTAAAAGAATCATCGTTGAGTGAACCCACGCCATCTATATAGCTTTCGGTACGCATACACATCTCGGTATTGACCCTCGAGATTTATTGCTCTGTAAGAGCCATTTCTTACGAGCGACTAGATACGTGGCGTCCCCTTGCGGTTTAACGTGATGTTTGAGTCACACGATACAAGATCAGATACAAAATAGTGTAAGAGAATTATTATTATTGGAGACCATCATTATTATTATTATTTATAAAGAAAATTAAATATCGATATGTTACCATGGCGAGTGAGGTTTGTTTCGAAAAAGTTGTTCCTCAGAAAGTCAGTCGAACGTTTATTTTTGATATTCTTTTCATGCCATTTTTTGGCATGAAAAGAATATCAAAATGTGCAATATCATTGTTTATTCAAATTTTTATATTCCCAGAGCAAACAAATATGATTTTTATCAACAAACGAGAATCTAAATTTTATGTTAAATGTGGTATATAATTTTCATTCTTTTTTTCGCATATGTATTATTGGTCCCCTCATTTTTTGGATTTGAAAAATTCTGTAATTTCTTTTGTTTGTTGAAAAATGAAGCATTAGCTGTATTATGTCGCATTCCAAAAATTTCTATTTACCTTGTTTATTATATTTCAATTGGCTTAAAATTATACTCTTTTCATTTTATTATTCGATATAAAGAGATTGGAAGTACGGTCTTAGGAATAACGAAACTCTTGGTGGCGATAGCTTGCTTATCGTCGATTATTTCCACTTTTTATCCGCTTCCTGATAGCGAATAAGGCCAAACGAGGCACACAAGGAGAGAAAAGAAGAGAGAAGTCGCAATATCCAATCGTTAATAGCTATAACTTTATCCTTCGACTGCCGAGAAACTTATCCCATGTCTTACGTACACGTTGTATACGATGTATACATATACACACATGTAGCAATGAGAAAGTTTTCATTTCGTATTAACTAACACACTATTAAATGTTATAAGATAATAATATTTTTAATGAAAGGAATCTGAAAATTCATCTTTAGTGTAGTGTTTGAAAGTTTAGTGCATTCAAAATTCTTTGCACATCAAAATTAATGTATATTTGATAAGATAAGAATATTCCTTTTGAAAGAATTCAGGAAAATTGTCGTGGGCATTTTCTCAAGTAAGGATGACAGTGCAGTTTTCAAATCTTAACAAAAAAGACTCAAATCTATAAAAAAACGCGTTTTCCAAAAGTAAACAAAGTACTCCAAGTGAAATTAAAATTATGGTAAAGTTAATTTGATGAATGTGTTTAGTAGGAATTTAGTGGTGATTTGCTGAGATCATATTAATGATAATAATAATTTAAATGTAATACCAAGCAATTTATTCAATTTTTCCATTCATTTTTCTTCATCCAAAAAAATGTCCGATAAAGCTCTGCCATAATTCAATTTTACCTCTCGTGAAAAATGTGAAATTTCTTGTCCACTTTTGCGTAAGGTCGGAACCCATATTGGTGAATTATCGTCATGCAGGAAAAAAAATATAGCCTATAGCATCGCCCGACATTCGATCATGGGAGAAACTTTGCTCGGAATTGTAAATGATATGCAGATCGAATGCGACGCGGTGATGAGGCGAGATCACATCAGTTTCTCCTCTACGTATATGTATAATTCAGTGAATTTATACGCGATCGCTTCTCCTCGACAGTTTTGCCCCCTCTCCGCTGCCTATCGGAGTGCATAGGATTACGTAACAGTGATCGCCTTCTCTCCGATCAATGATTAATTACGATCAATAAATTATTCACAGAATCGTCCGATTTTCTATCATTTTTCTTGTATTTGTTCGTTCTCGTAACTTCTCTCAAAATAATGTCCACTGTACATATTTACATATGCAAATTATTTTTATGAAAATCAGAATATTTTTTTTTTCTTTTCGGCTCATTTTTGATGATTTAAATGATTTTTTTGTGGGCATAAACGTGTACGGCACAAACTCAAATGTATGCGCATATTTCCGAGAACACACGAAAATTCCAGACTGTATTCAGTAGCGATAAGCACTCAGTGCTTGAACGTTATATATAGCAAAGCTAGCTGACGATCGTCGCGATAAAGCAAAGGCTGTCAGCCAAAACGGGCGAGGGGAGATATTTCTTCGACGGATGAAAGACAACAAGCAATTCGTGGGGAATCGCGATTGTCGCGATAAGCGGACGATGTTATTCGACTATACGTTTCGTCGTGTCCCCTCGTTGAAAAAAAGCAGTCTCAGGCGTCAAAAAATCTTATTACATGTTCCCGTAACGTATGCTCGCTACAAAAAACGAAATCGCAAATCATATTTACATCGGTAGTTAATGATGTATGTATCAAAATGTTGGTAGTTAAACTTTTAGCGAAATTAAAATCTACTATAGAGTTTATCATCCCGAATTGATTTTGGAAAAAGGAACAAGTATGATTACCGATCGTTTTAAAGGGATTTTAAAGAATTTAGCTCTCATTTCATCCCGTGTTATTTCAACGGGAAGTCGGTCAGATTGTAATGATTTGCAAAAATTTCACACGTTAGAGAGTTAAACAGTAGTCAAAAAACTTATTTTCGGTAACTTTATCATTTTTGCTATGTATTTATTAAAAAAACTAATGTCACCGATTTCGTTGTGGAAATATTTGCGTTTAATTTTTAGGTGTCAGTATAAGATTCCGGATAGGCCTATCTAACTTGTTAGTACAGTGCGACCTACGAATAAGCACGGTAAGGCCCCCAAGGGGAAGAGTATTTTCGAGAATTCGGGTACCCCCACCAGGCGCGCGCTCGACCCTG
>JAPYYX010000434.1:0-70775 GCA_030522605.1 Cremastinae sp. B BG-2022a | reverse complement strand
AAAAGACGAACGTGTAGCTCTACCAATGCACAAATCTTTGACTTTCTGCCTCGAAATAGGTGCAAAATATGCGTACTTTCGACCGAGGTATAAAGAAAATACATTTTTTTCTACAATTTTGCAGATAGCTGTGAACTTCCGAAATTTCATACGGAAATCGACGAGGTCGATCTGGGGATAGAGATGTGCGGATTGAAATTCGAGAATCCTTTTGGACTTGCGTCTGCACCGCCCGTGACGTCGTGCGCGATGATACGGCGAGCATTCGAGGCGGGCTGGTCATTCGTCGTGACAAAAACTTTCGGCCTGGACAAGGATCTCGTGACGAACGTCTCGCCAAGAATCGTCAAAGGTACGATATCGAAACACTGTGGACCGGAGCAAACGAGTTTTTTGAACATCGAGCTCATCTCCGAGAAAACAGCGGAGTATTGGTATCGCGGTATTGCAGAACTCAAGGTAATTTACCAAAAATATTGTATTGCTTTCGAATATTTCTGAAATTTCAATGTACTAAAATTTCTTCATAAAATTAATAGATGTTTTTTATTTTGTTTAATTATTATTTTTATTTATTATATTTAATAATTTTAATATATGGGGGGGGGGGGGGGAAAAGAAGAGATACCCCAAAAATTTGGTAACAGTATTTCTAAATTTAATAAAATTAAAAATCTAATTTTTTTTTGCTAAGAATTTTATTTGATCCTCTTCCCTTGCCAACCGATTTTTTTGATGATTGTCAACTTTATTTGGTAAAATTTATTGAAAAAATCTTTTTCTTTTACTTTCGCATTTACCATTTATGTTAATAATAATTCGTTTCACGTAAATTATTCATAAAAAAATTTATTTATTAACTTCATTTTATTATAAAAACATTTTTTTTCTTACTTTTCCCATTTTGACACACCAAAAAATTTTTTTTCTCCGATTATGTTTAAAAAAAGAAGATTCAGCCCATTTAAACCCTGTTAAAAAAATTTTGTTTATCATTATTGGATTGGATTGCATTTAGAGAGATTTTCCAAAGAAAATCGTAATCGCAAGCATCATGTGCGCGTACAACGAAAACGACTGGAGGGAACTGGCAAAAAAGACTCAAGACTCAGGAGCGGACGCACTGGAATTGAATCTCTCGTGTCCACACGGAATGGGAGAATCTGGAATGGGACTCGCTTGTGGCCAGGATCCAATTCTGGTCAAACAAATTTCAGGTGATCTTTATTATTTTATATATCGTCTTCGCCTCGTACTGTAAACATCGCGCGCGGCGTTATATTGGCCCTTGCTCGTCTCCGCGGTGCACAATATACTATTATTTTATTCTAGCCCATATTTCATATCTGGGCATTCCACGACAAAGTATATGAAGAACAAAAATTAAAAAAAAATTAATTTAGCTGATTCTTCAATTGCCTGGAAAGGCAATTGAGAGGCTTTTGGAGGGTACCAAATATATTACAAAATTGAGGAAGTAAATATAAAAATTCTTCAGGCTGTCGAATTTACAATTGATTTTGTATTACATTACCTACGATTTTTTAAATAGTGAATTTATAATTTTCTTTGTTATTATATTTAAGAATGGGTGAAAGAGACAATCGAGATTCCATTTTTCATAAAATTGACTCCAAATATCACGGACATCGTGAGCATCGCCTTGGCAGCATACGAGGGTGGAGCGAGTGGAGTTTCGGCCATAAACACGGTTCAAGGATTGATGGGATTGAGAGGAGATGGAACACCCTGGCCAGCGGTCGGAGAAAAACAATTGACAACGTACGGTGGAGTTTCCGGAAATGCAACGAGGCCTCAGGCTCTCAGAGCGATTTCCTCGATTGCCCAAAAAATTCCAGGATTTCCTATTCTCGGGATCGGTGGAATCGACTCTGCCGAGGTCGCTATGCAATTTTTACACGCCGGCGCTTCAGTAATACAAATCTGCAGTGCTGTTCAGAATCAGGATTTCACCGTTGTCGAGGATTATATCACTGGATTAAAGACCCTGCTTTACTTGGAGGCTCTGGAGGACAAAAATGACTGGGACGGACAGAGTCCACCGAGTATAAAAATTCAAAAAGGAAAGCCGATTTCTCTCCAACATGCTCTGGGAAAGGTTATTTTTTAATCTTATATGTATAATACTAGTTGACCCGGCAGACGTTGTCCTGCCAGACACATCGTTAGCAAATACTTGTTTTAAATCAAATCTTTTTTACATGATTATTTGAATACCTTAAGGGCAATGGCAACCACGTGACCACCCAGATTTCGTAAATTACTGATTTATCAATTAATAAATGAATTGTCATAAATAATTGGACCGTATCGCCGTACCAAAAGTGACTAGATTCATTTTTCATAATTATAAATCATATTCAGTATTTTTATTTGATTTTGAAATTCTTTTTTAGAATTAATTTTAGAATTCGTTTATTCATTGTTAATACTGTATCGTTTGTCTTTCAGAACATTCCGTACTTCGGACCGTACCAATTGCTGCGTGAAAAAAAAATCGCCGAGTTAAAGGCTCGTTCAAATCCCCTTGAGGAAATAAAAAAACCTGAAAGATCGATATCGCAGGTCGTCAAGCCAATTCCTGCCGTCAGGGATGTAATTGGCAAAGCTTTGCCTCATATTGGAGCTTACAAGAAATTAAACAATAAGGAGCAAGTCGTTGCCTTGATAGATGATGTAAATAACATTACCTTTGGATTCTTATAATTTATTTATTTTTATATTGTTATTTTTTTTCAATATATAATTTTTCTAATGATGGTATCATATTTGAATTTTCGTATTAATTGTAATGTATTATTGCTCTTCTAGGACATGTGCATAAATTGCGGAAAATGTTACATGGCTTGTGCTGACTCTGGTTATCAGGCGATCAAATTCGATGCGGACACTCACATTCCTCTGGTGACAGATGACTGCACCGGATGCACACTTTGTCTTTCAGTTTGTCCTATAATCGATTGCATTTCGTAAGGACTCAAGAAAACTAAAATTATTAATACATTTCATTTTTTCCTTTAATATTATTTTTATTTTTCTATGCTGTGCATAATAATAATTTTCTTAAATTTTTGATTTGTCAAATGATGAAATGAATGATTTTATTTTTGCTTTCAGGATGGTGCCCAAGACAATTCCTCATGTGATAAAGCGAGGAGTTCCTCAATCCAACGGTGCCTTAAAAATGTCTTCATAAAAGTTTCTGCATGAACATATGTGGAATATGTATTTTTGTTGTATAAATCTTCGACACTAAACAAAGAAAAAATGTGCTTATTTTTTAATGATTATTTTTGTATTGATTTGATAGCAAATAGCAAATCATTTTGCAAATATCAAACTCTGTTATTTGGTAGTTCGGGATAAAAGCAAAAAATAAAAGTGAAATTAACACGGGAAACATACTGACAATGAATATATCATAAAAATCAAATCAAAATTAGACATAATGTTTAAGTCTGATTGTAAGTCATTCACTCGAAAACTACGTAGATGAATTTTTTTTTAAATGTCCT
Source organism: Cremastinae sp. B BG-2022a (assembly GCA_030522605.1). Taxonomy (NCBI): domain Eukaryota; kingdom Metazoa; phylum Arthropoda; class Insecta; order Hymenoptera; family Ichneumonidae; species Cremastinae sp. B BG-2022a. The sequence continues at coordinate 67,239 of JAPYYX010000434.1, read as the reverse complement.
CTTGTCTTGAACACTCCCAAATCTTATGAAATTATTAAAACACCGGCCACAAAAAAAAGTGGCGATTACTTTGTGAAATCGAATCCGGGGTCAGATTGGCCAATATACCTCAAAGATTCGAGTGAAATGCAAAAAACCGTTAAAAATTACCAAAAACAGCGAAGAATCGCACTTTTATCTATGGAATTTTTTTAAAAATTAAATCAAGTATGATTAATGTGTATTTAGATGCGCTGAATTCGAATCTTCATCAGTTACTTTGCCCGTACAGCCCTGAAATTTTAAGAAAATTGCGAAATTTTTTTTCGTTTTTTTCGATGGGGTACAACGTTTTGTCCCTTAAAAAAAAATTTTATTCATTGTAACATTTGATCAGAAACAAATTATTTTTCTTTGAAATTTTTTTTTCCGAAATAATCACAAGTGCGCTCTACTCGACAAATCTCGACAACAATTTGTTTTTCAATTTGTGTTCTCGATATACTTTTTTTTTTATTGGTCGTTAATTTTCGATTCGTAAAAATTATTTTTATTGGTTATAACCAATCAACGAATTGAACCCATTTTTTAAGCGCATGCGCACAGAAATGTCTTTTGTTGCGTGAGTAAGGACGGAGTCTGTTTACAATTACAATTGCATGTAAACAAACGAGATACATATGTATTCATGTCATCAATGCTGGAAAGTTTGGAGTAATTTTGAAATTCAAGCTGAAGCTGTACAAGAGGCTAATTCACGTAAGTTTACTTAAATTTAATAGCAAAGTTTTTTAGCTTTTTGTTTTACGAAGCATATTTGTTATTCCATTATCATATTTTTTAGAGGTTATCTCCATCTGTACGCCTGCTTTGGGCTTTTGCAGATCCCAATTCCATATTTTATATTATTCGTTACTTTCATATTGCATTATTATTCATCTATTTTTTTTGTTCCTTTTTTACATATATTATATTTCACATAATGTACATAATTTTTTTTCTTGCAGAATAGAAAAGACAGGTTTACCGCTGCTCTGACCACTGCCATTACATTGAGACTCGTCATATACCAATGGACGAAATGGAGAATAAGGAAGTCAAAGAGTTTGCAAAGGATACCGTTGAAAATAAATCTTCAGATGAAGAAGGGTTAGAAGAAAGAGAATCTACAATCGGCAAATCATTTTTTGCTGAGATTGAGCGTGAATGGTTAGAAGAAAAGCTAAAATTATTGGAAAAAAAAATGCGTTTATGGAAAAGAGAAATACACATGATAGCACTCAACTGCGAATCTTTAAGAGAAAACTTGGGAATGGATAAGAAGGAAGATACGTAAAAAATTCTAGTTTTGTTCTTTATTTCTGATGAAAAAAAAGGAAAAATAATTAGCACCAAAAAAATGAGGGACCCAATTTTCTCTTTTTAATCAGTGAAAGATACACATTTATTTAATTTAACAAGCTATACAAAGTTTGTAATGACAGCCAATGCTCTTTCAGTACAAAGTTGACGGAGTTTGAATCTTGTTAATTTTTTATGGATTGTCTAAAGTCTAATCACCATTACTTTTTTATAATGTTGCTATGTACGGTAGTCGGTACACAATGTGATAATTTGAATTGTATTCGTTGACTGTGATTCTACGACACCACAGCAGCCTTACGTAAAAAAAACACTTTTTGAAATGTATCAGTAAACATAATTGTATTTTTCATAATTAAAATAATGTTATCTGCAGTGTTTTTTTTCTTCTTATTCATTGTCCTTGATTTAATACATGTCATTTTTTGACATGTATTGGTACATATTTCAAGCAATTTGAATACCAATTTTCAGCTTTCTATTTCAAACTGGTCTCGGATTATCGATATTATAAATTTTTGGATGATTTGATTTTTATCACAGTTATGAATATTGATACCGAAAATAACTCGGGTATGATTTTGTTCATTATTAAATGTAGTTTCAGAAAAAAAAAAATATATTCGAAGTGATTTTCACTTAGATTTCAATGTTCAAAAATTATAATCGACTTTTTCGAAAAGTCCGAAACGATTTTAAAAAAAAATTCTAAAATACCTACTCTGTACGTATGTATTGTGAAACTTTTAAACCAAAATTTAGATTGTGCCCATGTTTTTTCCCCATTTTTTCGAATATTGAAATTTTTTAAATTTATTTATTTATTTATAATTTCACTTTCTTGGCTAAATATAAGCCAAAAAATAAATATTATTAGGGCTTAGATTATTTTAGTCGATTTAAAATAATTTATTGAGTCATATTATTGTACATTTCATAGAATCTCAATATTATTATGTATACTTTTATTAAAATACATATGCAATAAAAACAATCAATTATGATTCAACTATAAATCAAATAATCAAAGGATAATCGAATATAACCCTTACAGGCGAAATTCATATACCCTTGTGATGCGCATGCGTCGCCATTTCAAATTTAACACGCCATGCGCCAAGCATGCGTCCGCATGTCGGGAAGCGGGATTTTCGGCTCGAAAACAAAATTCCACATCAGGCTAGCATGACACGTGAAGAGGTATCGCGTCTAATATACGTTTAGTAAAATTGACCATCGGTTTGGTAGAATCAACTAAATCCGGCTCGGAAACAAAATTTAACATCAAGCGAACATCATGTCTGAAGAGCTCTCACTCGGTACTATATAATATAGTAAAATTGACAAATTGTTGGGTTGAAGCAACAGAATTCGGCTCGAAAACAAAATTTGATATCAGGAAAGCATGAACAGCGAGGTGGTTACGCCTGATAATTAATATATAGACATAGATACATTGTGATAAATTTTTATGAATGCATAAAATAGATATATATCTACAAATAAGCGATAAAGAATTTATATATATGTGTATAACTTTCTTAAAGGAAGCAACAATAGATATAGTTAGATCAACCGAATTATGCGGTTGGAGCAACCGAATTCGGCTCGAAAACAAAATTTGGTATTAAGCGCCCATGAGTTTGAAGGAGGTCGCGTTCAGTTACTTTACCCATACATAGATATTCGGTAGGCAGATATAGATATACAGATGTTAGCAGTCGTGCATCAGTAGTCTGATTCAACGGTTATACAGATGCATTGAATCAATTTCACGAATTTAATAAATGCATACATACACGTGTATACAAATTTGCAAGGATGTAAACAAATATAGATATAATTTTTTATATATATCGAGCAACAATAGTTACCAAATGGTGCGGTTGGAGCAACCGAATCCGGCTCGAAAACAAAATTTGGTATCAGGCGAACATGAGTTACAAAGAGATGGCGCTTGATACGCGCGCCAGTGACCAATCGCGATCATCGTCCAATCATTTTCCACCGTCAAAATTTCACGTACAATATAGGCGTATGACAGCTTCAATATATAGTTATAGCGTTGTATGCTTCACTTCCTATACCTCCGTACCAACCATGCGCTCCGAATACCAAATCGAGTTTTTTGGACTGAAATATGGCCGACTTGGTCGTTTTCGGAGACGGACAACCGGCGTGCGGTTAGCAACGATGACCGGGTGGATGGCGTCGCGTTGCTAGGATGCATCAGAGTGGCGTCGCGTCTTGTTTGTTTACGGACGCCAGGCAGTAACTTCGTATACGTTTGAAAAATATTTGTCCAGTGAAAATGTATTTTAATAAAGTATTTAATTTAAAAAAATAATAAAGTACATAAAAGTGTATGAAAATAATTGTGTTTCCGTTTATATTTACAAATATTCTGGGGTTAAAAGTTATTCTGTGCAATGAGCAAATTTTTTAGTCTTCAGAAAGGTATCAGAAAAGATTTGATGTTTACGTTTTTTGTTTTTAAACATGAAAAAATTCATTTGGGATGGCAGATTATGAAAAAAAAATGATAAAAATTTGTTATAGACTAAGTAGTGGATTTTATACTGTCATAAGTCATTATAAAATTCAACTTTACTTAAACATTTGTCATCAACATTATTGTATTTTACCTCTATATATAACTGACCCTGCGGACGTTATCTTGCTCAAATTTCAATAAATTTTTAAATGGTCCTTTTGTAAATTGTTGAAAATCTATTAAGAACGTGAAAATTTTCTCCACTGTTTTGTTATGGATGATTATAAATTTCACCCGTTCAGCATTAAAATGAGATTAAATTGAGTCAGTTCAATTGAACTTCATAGAATTGAGTTTTATAGAATTTCGTTGAATTATATGAAGATTTGTGATCATAATCGAATTACAATTGGATAATTAATTTACTTGTGCACGTAGTGATTGAAAATCAATCCAAAAATCTACTTTCATTTTTTCATGAATTTTATAGTTTTGCGGGCAACTTTTCCAATTTTTTCTTACATAAAAACCTTATTGGGACTATTGCGAACATTTACAAAAAAAATTTAGCGAAATCGGTTCATGCATTCTCAAGTGATGTCCTTACCAACGAACAGCATTTAATTTTTATTACATAGAAAAAGAAAATTGTATAGAAAATAAAAAGAGTAAAAATAAATTTACATGTCTAAAAGAGATTTATATCACAGGCAGTATGGGTGACATCGAAACAGAAACTGCTTCTTCTCCGAGCAAAAATGAGAGCAAAAGCGGCTCAGATTGTCTGGTTTGGCAGAATGTAGACGATGGCGATGTGGATCCCTTAAAAAAAGATGATGTTGGAGCCATTGCTTGCAGTTCTCATTGGATTTTAGCAACTTTAATCGAATTGTTTGAGGTCTGTAAACATAATTTTCATTTAATTTAGTATCCCTATACAAAAAAATATTAATTTGTTCCATGTTGAATGATATATATTGACCAACAGATAGATGAATCAAATTCCTGCGATCCTATGCTGAAGAAAGACCTTCGTACCATCTGGAATATGACTGCGGAACACAATGATCTCGTTCTTTTGCTTTGGGAATGCGATTTTGGAAGGCTCGCAGAACTTATTCTCAGAGTTTCCGATGACAGAGAATTATGGGTACAAATTCATAATAATACACATTCAAAAACTTATAATTATACTGAATAAATTTTTTTATTTAACTCTGGCATATCTCTGTTTCAGGAAATAATTATGGGAATACTTTTGAACATGAGTCACTTCGAGGATATCCTTGAAAGTATGGCTGAATGTAAAGATCTTCTTTCAGTAATTTATTCTCGTTTCTTCATAGAAGAAACGACAATGCTTATGCAAACAATTAAACTCTTTCAGAGTGTGTTTCGGGGGATTCTGAAAAATCCTACATCCAGGTGGATCAAACATGTAGAACATTTTTACTTTGGCGAACATCTGGTGTTCATCTTGCAAAATTCAACAAATGGTATATAATATTTGCACATCCATAAAGGAAAGAAAAGCAGATAACATTATAATAAAATAACAGGATAAAAAGCATATTTGAAATAAGAGCACAACAAATTTTTTTTATGTGCTGACGGGAATATTTTGTTATGATTTTATTTTCCTATAGTAATGAAATATTTTCTGAATATCACGAAACCCTAAAAATATTCCTTCAGATTCGAAAAGTACACATTCTTCAATTATTGGTATACTTATCTATTCAATGCCTCATCTGATCATAACAAATTTTAAAAAAATACAATTAATAAATAGTAACGTTAATAGTAATCAATATAATAACAAATTTTCTTTTTAACAGTTGATCTTTTGAAGAGATGCTTCGATTTGGTTGGACTCATCGTGATGGTTGACAATTCTGAGATGACTATCCTGACAAACCTCATCAGGGTCAGTAATCTTACCACTGCTCTGATGGAAGGGTTCTATGAAGTCATGAAACAAAAATACCCTGCCCATTCTGACGAACAACTGAAATTTATTGACAATTGGTTGAACACTTTTTCGAATATTATCGATTCGGAGGTTGTAGATTTTGCCCAATGGTTCGATTTATCGAGCATCAATGACATTCTCAAAATTCTCTCCATAATAATACAACCGTACGTGAAAAGTGAAAATTTTTTCCCGTTGACGGAAAGACTTGCAGTCTGCATTCGCAACGCCGTTGAGATGATTCATTGGCTTTACCGTAATGGGAAGATTTTGGATTGTAAAGCATATCATATTATATGCGTCACCGTAAAAGTAATGCACGCGCTGCAATGTGGTATGATAAATCAATCTTTTTCATAGTGGTTCGAGCCGGGAGCGAAAAATGAAAGAGAATTTACACGTCACGTGTATACAGAAATTTAAAAAATGACAAATTAAGGATGAACTGGAGATACAATACCTGCCAAAAGTGACTTTTTCATAATGAATTGCTAAAATTTAGTCTTCGTTTTTTTGTTGAAAAGTTGAAATTTTGTATTATGTTACAATGACTCTCGATAGTTTGCTAATGTTTTATTAACAATTTTCACATGATTTATCGTTTAAACAATTGAAAAACAAAATTGTTTAAACTCGGTTATTAACATTTTTTATGTGTACTAATAGTAGAAAAAAAATATCAACAAAACCTCATCGTTTTAATCAATTTTTACGTACTTTTAGAGAGGGGAATTCGTTTTATTATCACAAAATTGGGAAATTTCTTAAAAACTGTTTAGTACAAGTTCTTAAAATTGTGCAGAAAGATTCTTTAATATTTCAACATCTTGAGAAAAAATTTACAAGTAACTCGTGCCGCTTTTCCGATACTTATACTTTATTATAAATTTGAATACGTATAATATTCAATTTGTTATAGCTTTTAAACATCTTTAGTGAACTGAGTTGAAATTTGCACAGAAGTATTAGAATTCTATTATCAGTGACTGATCAAATTTTCAGATTTTTGCCACCGTTTCGAATTATCTCCAGTACATCCTTATATTGATTATATTTTATTTGTTGTAAAGTAAAAATATTTCATATTAATGTATATTTCAAATCACATACATTGAAAAATCTCATGCAAAAAAATTTTTCTTATTAATGTTAGATAAATTCGATTCATTTTTGCTTCTGTTTCCAAAGACCACAAAAAACTATTTGTCATATCTTCAAAAAAAAAATTGTTTTACTAACTCTTAATGTTTTGTTTCTAATTAATGCAGCCATAAATCAGAAAAAAGTGATCAAATGTAAAGTGACAGAGCTGCAGGAATCGAAGGAACTTCTCAGGTATTTGGAACGTTTTTTGATTTCCATTTGGCTGGACTGGAAGAGTGGTATCGAAGATGGACGGATTGGGATACAAGACCAGGTTGATGCCTACGGGATAGTCAAGCTTGTATGTAGGGAAGAAGTCATTGATAATTCACTCGCTGTCATCAAACGATATTTAATAGAATATCCTAACAAGTTAGGCATTCGCAAGCCCATGCACATTGGTGGCTTTATGAGATAATTTTACCAATAAATTTGTAATATATTTTACTAAATTGAATTTCTTTAGTTTTTACTCTTATGTAGTTTTACACAGAAATCTGCATAAATATTATCAAATAAAAATACTTTTTGATTTATTGATCGATATATTTAGATTGAAATTAATTTTTTAAATCACTTTAACGTGAACATTTAAATAATTCGACATAACTTTTTATTCGTCTAGAAAATATTCGATTAGTTTTGTCTTGCCATTTATTAACATGAATGTACATCCATTTTTCATAAATTTACAATTTTTATAACATCAAAATGTTATTCCCCGATAATTTAATCGCCCAATCAAATTATCGAATGAATTTAATTTCAAATTCACATTTTTGCTAGTATTCAAATTTCCCGCCAATTATTCATCACCTCAACGAATTCCCCCAGCTATCTCAATTGGGGGAATTGCTAGATATGTGTATTTATATGTATGCAGCGACAAAGTTGGCACTGCTCAAATATACGAAAAAAAAAAAAAACGTTTTTCGCCTTTTCTTGTCCTTCGTTTCCGCTTCTGTTTTTTTCTCTTGCCTTATCGCTGTCTCTTGATCGGCGTTTACACGAATTTTTCATGAATTCATAAACAACGTTCGACAAAAACAGACTACACAGTAGGTTGAAAAATAAACCAGAAGACACTTCTTTCTGTGTTTTCCCATATCATCAAAAAACGAATATCACTGACGAAGCCGTAAAAGTGACCAACTGGAAAATATAAGGACATTGCACTGTTAAAAAAAAACTACATATCACGAATAAGCTTAAAAATATATAAAGATGCTAGCTTGAATATACGAGCGAACAAAATCGTTGTCTCGAACGGCGAATCAGAAATAAATAATAAAAAGAATTCTGCCGGAATTTTTGATTGGAGCTTAAAAATTTCGCTGCATCTGTGAGCTAATCGCGAATAAAATATAACGAGAGATATTGTTGCAAGAGTTATTTCTGGCAATGCCATCTAAATTGAGCATCGACGATGTAAGTACACAGAGAGGACGAACCTCCTAACTCGCTCGCGATCGCAATCTCGCTCATCCTCCGCTGACCTTTCCACACTCTCATCACCATTTTGTCACTCAATGTCATTTTATCGCATTTTACAGATACCGTCGTTAAAATCAAAACATGTGTACATGAAAAATAAGGATGCAGTTGTAAAAGTCATCAACGACATAATAGAAGGTGGCCCCAACAAACTGCAGGTATTATCTTTCATAAATTTTTTTATTAGTATTGTCCCTATTGACGTTTGTCAGGAAGATCTAAATTTTCTCAATTATTGTTTGCTTTTAGTTCTGTTTGTATCGTGAGCATTTTTGTACTCAGGAGTTTCATAAGTGGCAACATTAGATAAAATGATAATAATTTTTTTATATCGCTATAGTTAGTTCTTTTTCGAGAAATTTATCTTTCAAAGAAAAAAACTCACTGAAATTTGTGCCATACGGATGACTTGGTCAATACGTTGAACATATTTTTTACAATCATTCAATTGCAAATTTACGCATTTAGATCATTTGATAATTCTTATCATTATTTTGGAAATTATGATTGTATCAATTTTTCACAATACTGTTTGCTTTCGGTTTTCAATGTATAATGAACATCTTTGTACTCCGGAGTTTTATAAGTAATATTAGATAAAGTAACAATAATAAATTTTTTATATCGGTAGTTACTCTTTTTTTTCTAAGAAATTTATTTTTCAAAGAAAAAAACCCACTGAAATGTGTACCGTACGGATGACTTATTTTGGAAATTATAGTTATATCCATTTTCTCAATTACTGTTTGGTTTTAGTTCTGTTTGTATCGTGAGCATTTTTGTAGTCAGGAGTTTATTTATAGTCAGAAATTTATTTTTCAAATCACTTGGTCAATATGTAGAACGTATTTTTAATGATTCTTGTAGGTATATCCTAGCATTTTTAATCATTCAATTGGAAATTTATGCATTAAGGTAGTTCTATAGATGCCCCCAAATCAATGAATTTGTCATAGTTTATCCATGTAGCATGCAGTTTTTGAGCTTATGTTTATTAGGGAAAGTTGTTGCAAATTGGTTCACGAGCAACATACCCAAAAATCAAGGTCATCTAACATGATCTTGAGCTGCTATGTACATATAAAAAATGAATCTTACAATTCTTTTAAAAAACTAAAGGAACCGTCTTCAAAGTACTGAAAAGAGACATGCAAAGTTTCAAGACGTTTCACCATCTAGAAGTCAAGATATTAAGGATTGAAAATCACAATATTTAACATGGGCTCTTATGAGAGAGAATTGAAATTTGGTACACGTATGTAGGTCATATCAAAGAAGGCTTGTGCAAATTTTCAAGAAAATCCTAAGAAATCGAAAAAACTATAGAACTACCTTAAAAATATTTGGAAATCATAAGTATCTCAGTAATACTTAAAGCTTGTATTGTTTGTCCTAATCTGTCCATTTAAACTACCCACAGATTGTCACTGATTTCGACTTCACTTTAACAAAACAACATGATGAAGGGAAAAGAGGGCTGTCATCATTTGGTAAATTATTTATTAACAATTTTATCATGAAGTTATTTTTGCTAATTAAATTACATACATCAATTTTGGTAATAATATGTAAAAGATGTAAACAATTCATCATTGGTTTCAGGAATATTTGAAAGATGCGAACAAGTTCCCTCAAACATCAGGGAAAAGTCTATACAATTGTACAATATTTATCGTCCGATTGAGAAGGATCCAAACCTGGCAATCGACAAAAAGATTGAAGCTATGGAAAGGTGGATGATTGAAACACACAATTTGTATCAGAACTTTGATCTGGATCCTGGAACATTGGAGGAGCTTGTCAAGATTTATGGTGCATCTCTGCGAGATGGAACGCAGAGTCTCATGAAAAGGCTAAGCGGAGCAGACATACCTGTATTGGTATTCAGCGCAGGCCTGGGGGATGTTGTTCAGGCCATGCTCAAGCATAATAAAGTACTGTTCGATAATGTCAAAATCATTTCGAACTTTTTAAACTTCGAGGGCAACAAAGTTTTGGGTTTACAAGGAAAGAAAGGAAAAAGATTGATACACGTGTTTAACAAAAATGAACACTCTATCGATCACGATTATTTCAATCTTCTACAAGGAAGAACGAATATTGTTCTCATGGGAGATATGACCGGAGATGCAAATATGGCTGATGGCGTCAAAGACGCAAATGCTGTACTGAAAATTGGCTTCCTCTATGAGCATGTAAGACATAGTTTTATTTTATTATTTTTTGTTTAAGGATGAACTGGAGATACAATCCCTGACAAAAGTGACTTTTATAATGAAGTTTTAAAATTTAGTCTTCGTTTTTTTGTTAGAAAGTTGAAATTTTGTATTATGTTATTTATAATGATTCTCGATAGTTTGCTAACGTTTTATTAAAAATTTTTATATTATTTATTGTTTATACAATTAAAAAACAAATATTTTAGACAAAACTGTTCAAATCCGGTTATTAATATTTTTTGTTCTGATAGTAGAAAAAAAAATCAACAAAACCTCATCGTTTTAATCAATTTTTACGTACTTTTAGAGAGGGAAATAATAATCACATAAGTGGATAATTTCTTAAAAACTGTTTAGTACAAGTTGATAAAGTTTGGCAGAAGGATTATCTCCAGTACATCCAAGGTGTTTTAGTAGTACGAGTAAGGATAAGAAATTGATAAATCTTCGTGATATTGATAAATGACGTCAATCGTTTTTTAACAATGCAAAATAATCTAAAGAATAATTTCACGTGATAGAGATGAATGATTTTCGAAAATAATAAGAAATTGGAAAAAATCTATGCTCAATATTTTTGAATATATTGAATCAATATCCCATAAGTTTGCTTAAATTTCACGTTGTCTCTTATGAAAACTTGAAATAAGCAATGTTGATTCCCGATTTTGTATAACTTCATCTAAATATTTTTTTTGGTGTTGAAACTATAAATAGTATACATTTTTTTTCAAGGTTGAAGAAAACTTGCCCTCGTATATGGAAGCATTCGATATTGTCCTGGTGGACGATCAAACAATGAACGTCGCAACGCAGATTCTCGAACCAATGCTCAAATAGTGACTCCATCACTTCGGATGCATCGAGATGACCCGATTATTCGCTCATTCTGCTGGTTCGAAGCTCGACAAAGAGCGCTGGCCACGCTTTGTCAAGATTAACATCATATTTTTTTTCATTATTTAAACATTTTCTTAATAAATCTACCTATTTCGTCAAAATCACGTTATTCTCCATGAGAATTAAGTTTTCTTTGTCCTTTGTCTATATAATTATAGAAATTATTTTTTTAGATTAGTGCAAATTGAGGTAAATGACTCATTCGGATTAGGTAGTTATATATACCCTATATTATCCCTTCGTCTGCAAAGTTTTTTCGGCACCTCTCGTCTGCAAACGTGGGTCTTTCGCGTCCGGCCATTATTTCACTCCCTCAATTCAATCAGAAAATTCTGAAAAAATTCATGCTACTTCTCGAAATATTCATTTTGAAGTATCAATTGAATACATCAATTGAATACAATATCAAAAACATAAAAAATTTAACTAAATCAAAAATTACGATTTTTAAAATTCGGTGATTTGACATGGAATGACCCACCTATATTATATATACATATTTATAAGTGTGTACGTAATTTCCCACTTCTTTTATTTCCTTACACAAAATACCGTTAAAACTACTCGAAACAGCCAACAATTATCCAAAATCCCTAATAACTCGTTGACAATAATGTCCCCAATCTTGTGTCCAGGAATGAGCCCCTAATATCTGGAAGAGTCAGGTAAAAATCTTTTGTTCTCGATTCAGTTACCGTCACCTTGGGCTTGGGGCTTATACCGACCTTCGAGAGAGAGAGATGGCAACTTCGACAAGTTCGCACGAAAGAGAGAGAAAACGATATTTTTCTCTTCTTTTTTATTATGAATAATAAAGAAATATTTTGTTGATAATCCATTGGCTAACCGAAAATTGTCGAAAAGACCAGTGGAATTTTTATATTATGGTCGAAAAGAGGGAGAAGGGAAAAAGCGGGATCGGCACAGTTCCGATTTTGTGTTCGTCATGAGAGGATCGCCGACGAGAGCTCTTGAGGTCATCATCATGATTCGATTTCTGCATTTTCCGATTTACACAAAAATTATAAAAAAATGAATTCGTGTCGGGAAAGTGTAAATAGAAATATTACAAAACAGCAAGAAAAAATAATTTCAATAATTTTATTCAATTGGTAAAAAAAATTTTTTTTCAAATTCAGTCTGAAATTAGTTCATATCAAAAACCGTTGACGCTTCAAAATACGGAGAACGAAAACAAAATTATTAAAGGTTAAAAATTCGGAAAAACAATTTTTGTATTTTTTGATAGTCGTTCAAATACCAGTAAGTTTTTAGACATCGACAGTCGTGCTCTTCCTCAGTAAATTCGAAAATGGAAAATGTATAACAAAAATGGAAGGGGTAAAGGGAGGGAAAGAAGCGATCTGAAGTATTCCGTGTGTGTATCGCGATTAGCGCTCATTTGGTAAATATTCGTTCACGAGCGCTGAATCGCTTTTCCGCATTTTTGCATGTGGGGACACTCGCGTGTGCTCGCGTTGCGCAACAGGTAAACACACCGTTTTTTCGTTGACATCTTTCAAATTTGTGAACGCGTTCTTGTGACAGTGAGAGACTAGCAGTTTGTATGCGGAAAAACGGCGCGATTGCCGGTTATCGGTATTTCCAGATGTGGGAAAAAAACTCGAGAGCTGAAAGTCTCGCGGCTTGTAAATAAAAAAAAACAATTAATCCAGAGGATGAGCGGCGATGAGGCTACGAGCGAGTTCACAGAATTTGGCGATCTAGAGTGGCAAAATGGTAAGAAAAATTTTGAGTGCAAAAGTGTGAATCAAATTTTCGTAAAATAAATACGAAAAAATTTGCAGTGGGAATCCCCGATAAGCAAAATACAAAAATTACGGGTGAACAAATAATAAAATAATTTTACGGTTTTTTTTCTCTCGTTGTTTCTTATTTTTCGTTAAAAAAAACGTGACACAACGTATGACAGGTTCGTGTGTTATATATATTCCAAGCGTGTGTTGTTTCTTGTTTCGTGTTATGTTGAAGTGTTGAATTTGTCGCACAGTGGCTCGGAAAATCTTTTACGAGTGTTTGGCTTCCTCGTCGCCGTCGTCCTCCATTTCGTCCTTCTCGTCTCTCTCATCAACAACAAACACAGTCACCGTTACGGCTCTCATCGACTACATTCGCGAAAATATTTCACCGAACAACAGGCAAGTATATTTTTTAATATATTTTTTCTAATATTGCGTTCATTTTATGATTATTTTCTTCGAAGTTATTGTCAATTTGACAAGTATTTTTTAAATACAAGTGAATACGAAGTTTTTGTTTATATTTATATTATGGATTTTGTGCCTAAAAATGAGAGATTCGACTCTTTCAGTTTTTTATGTTCGTGGAATCCGTTAGAGGTCGTCGTATAGCGTCAACGCTCATTGTCTTTTTTTCAGAGATAGGAAAAGTTTTTATTTTTTGAAATACTTTTTTTGTTCTCTACATACACATGAGGCATTCCACCCCAAATCGGATGTTTTTAAATTTTTTTTTTAAATTTGGGATTTATTTGAGCACGGGTTCAAAAATACTGAATTTCCAAAAAAACTGCTATTTTTCTGATTTTTTGCTTATAACGTCTAGAAAAATGGTCAAAATCGAAATGGTCATATATTTAATTTTCGTTTTTCTTGTTACACGCGTCCACTCATAAGTTTTCTGGTAATGTCAAAACCTTCCCATGTGAGGGGAATGTAAGAACTATAATGTTTGTACAAAAGGAATAAATACTACTACTAAATTTTCGTTTTTTCATCTTTTGGGGGGTGTTAAAAATTGAAAAAAATGAAGGAAATTAAAAACAAAAAAATTATTCGATCCATCCGATTTGGTATGGAAATGCCCCATATATTCTATAAGGTGACCCGACTACGACCGTAATTTATTTAGTTTAAATAATAAATTCAAATTTAAATAATAGAATTTTTTTTCTGTATGCATATATGAAATTCGTTTGTTATCATATGAAACCCATAATTTTTTCACGTTTGATTTGGGTATAGATATGCTCATGACGCGTATGAACGAGCGTGCCATTACGCACCTAAAAAATGATCGAAACGAGATGCGATCGCTGACGTACATTTTTAAAAGTATTACCGAAATTATTCCGGCGATATAACCGAACAATTTGTATATAGTTGCTCAATCGTCGTCAGAAGCTTTAGAAAGAATATTTAAATTTTTAAAATGAATTTCTTGAAATAATTTAATATATTTCAAGAAATCCATTTTAAAAATAATAAATATTATGTAAAAATAAAGTCAATAAATGAGTGCAACAGGTACAAACAACAAAAAATATAAATACGTTAATTTTTTAAAGTTTAATTAATTATCGTGGCAGAAATTCGTACAGAAATTTTTTTTTTAGTCATGTCTACAATATCGCAGTTCACTACATTGTATAATATGTAATTAAACAATCAAATATTGTCCCTTCGTCTGCAAACGTTTTTTCCGTACCTCACGTCTGCAAACGTGGGTCTTTCGCGTCCAGCCATTATTTCACTCCGTTAATCCAATCAGAAAATTCACGCTACTTCTCGAAATATTCATTTTGAAGTACCAATTGGAAAATTTTTGAAAATTTATTTTTTTTTAAACATTTTGTGTTAGATAAATGAAAAAGTTCGGAAAAAAATTTTGATTTACAAAAAAAATTGTAACTCAGAGACAAATTAGGATACCGGAATTTTTAAAATTGGAAATTAAAGATAAATAGTGCAGCTTCAAGAAAAAAATTTGTTTTATTTATCCAAAGCAAAGTGCTGAAGTTTTGGACATGAAAACAGGCAACCAATTACGTACGATGCATATTGGTTTTCACACATTTTATTATCAAAAAAATTGTTTTTATTTAAAACAATGAAAAATATTGTTGTTTTCATTAAAAAAACGATATGTCAGTCTCGAATTTTGAGGATAACTAATTTACATGTTAACATTAATTTGTATACTAACAAATAAAAAATAGGTGAAGATTTGACGTCTCGGTGACGTTTATGATTGCACTCAAGTAAGATCAGACGTAAATCGGTCAAATTCGTATTTAATATTATCGCGACTTTTGTAACTATCGAAATCACAAAAATTTTACAATTAGATCTTATTCACGTGTATGAATGTAAAATGTTGCAGAAATGAAAAACTACTGAACGAATTGAAAAAATGGATTGACCAAGTTTCGTGGGAAGGGCAGATTAGTTATGCTCGATTCAAAACAGCTTCGAGACGATGGCACGCGGAAATGAAGAAACGACTCACGGAGGATGCAAACAACAATTTACCCAAAGATGACTCAAGGTAGAGTTTTTATTTATTTTTTAATTTTATTTAATTTATTATATTAGTATTATTCAAATTCATCATCATTTAAATTAGGTAGATTTGAGAAAAAAATATTTTGATACAGTCTACCAATACAAAAAAAAATTGGTTCATTTGGTAAAATCCACTTTCCGGACCCCTCAGTCGATCATCAATTAATAAATTAACAAAATAAAAAATAAAAATTGAATAATTTTCATAATGGTCGATAGATAATAAAAAATCCGGAATGCGATTATTTTTTGAGTGTGATGTGGAAATATGTTATCATTGAAATTAGGTAAATTTGAGAAAAAAATATTTTGATACAAAAATTTAAAAATTACGAAAAATTGGTTTATTTGATAAAATCCACTCCGCAGACCCTTCAGTCGATCATCAATTAATAAATTAACAAAATAAAAAATAAAAATTAAATAATTTTCAAAAAAAATCCGGAATGCGATTAATTTAAGAGTGTGATGTGGAAATGTGTATAAATTGCCATTTGTTCGAGCATTGAACGACGAAGCACATTTTGTGGATATAATACACATAGGTGTAATCGCGGTGCGCCGGTTATCGTCGACATAGCTAATCCAATGTAGGTAGGTCTATTTTACGACGAAAGTATTCACGGCCAAAGAGTACAAGCTGACTCGCACATCGCGCACAACACCTGGCAAACGCCAACTCTACGAAATTCGTTTTTATTACTATTTTTCTTTTACCGACAATATCCGCGATAAAACCTCGCTAAGCGAAGTCTCTTTGAACTTTTTCCGATTTTCCACACTTTGTGTTCTTGACCTCGAAATTCCTACACCCGGATAATTTCTTTTATAATTTTGAAATGGAATTCTTATTTATTTTTAAAAAAACTTTTCTTAAAACAATTTTATTATAAATTTTTATTTATTAATTTTTCAACTTATAAATATGCTTATACTTATTTTATCTATATACAACAAATATTCTATAGAAATTTTTTTTTAAATCCTATAAAATTTTTTTTAAAAATCCTATAGAATTTTTTTTAAATTAAAGGTTGTAAAAAAATCGAAGTAAATTTTTTACGGAATAAAATAGAGTTTGACAAATGAAATTTTTTCCTGGGTTTATTTTTATCGTTCCGTCTTAATATTTGTTTCCGTGTTATTATTTCGATCATCATGAAAATTGCGTTTAATGCATAATTCTTTTACACTCGCATTTGATGTAAAATAAGAATGGATGAAAGATTGTAGTCTGTTCGAGGTGAGGGGAAAGAAAAAAGTCTCGTTATCTTGAAGTAAGTTATTATTCTGTGTGACTCGAAGCTCGCGGTGCGGGACACGTTTATACGAGCCGAATCGCCAATACTTTAGTCTTTTTTTTTCGAACATACGCGCCTGACGAAGCGCCGCGAGTGTGCTCACGTTTTTTTCTACCGACTTCAAAGCTGCGAACGCTTTATTCCGTACCCGACACGCGTTGCCGATAGAGCCGAAAAAAATAAACAGATCTACAATTTCAAATTTTCGACAATTTTTGGATTTTTAATTTTCGTGTCGTGATTTTTTCAATTTGTGATTTTTTTCAATTTCATCGAAATATTGTTGAGGAATCTTTTTTTTTTTCTATAAACAAAATTTTCTCTCCCATGTGTTTCTGTTTTTATAGAAAGAGAACAAAAATCTGGCCGTGCTGTCGCGTCCTAAGATTTTTTTTTCATCTGTTCTCCCTACTGTCTCAGGCTTTTGAATTTTTACCACTATTGAGAAATTATAAACCTTTCGGATGATTTTTTCGGATTTTTTTGGTTTTTTCAAGTTTTTGAAGGTTTTTGTTTAATTTTTTTTTGTGATTTGGGACGATGCCTCGTTACACTTCGGTCTGGTACAGCAACGGCGATCCTCTGTCTCCGAGGTCTGACGATGAGAAACGAAACTCCGTTGACTCGACCGACAACGAAAGTCATTTTTCCATTTTCGATCTTCACTCCGGAAAAACATCGACGAAATTTGTCAGTGCTGGTAAGGCTTTTATTTATCAATTCTCTGGATTTTTTAATTTATAAAATTTTCGATTATTTAAATTTATATTTATATTTAAAAATGAATATTTTTTATGTCTTCTGATAGTAGAAAAAAAACCTCATCGTTTTAATAATTTTTTACGTACTTTTAGAGAGGGAAATTCGTTTTATCATCACACAAGTGGATAATTTCTTAAAAACTATTTAGTACAAGTTGATAAAATTTGACAAAAAGTTCTTTAATATTTAAACATCTTGAGAAAAAATTTACAAGTAACTACTACCGTTTTTTTTCAATTGTTATAACTTATAATTTCGAATACGTATAATTTTCAATTTGTTACGATTTTTAAACGATTTAGTGAATCGAGTTAAAGTTTGCATAGAAATATTAGAATTCTTTTATCAGCGACTGGTCAAATGTTTAGATTTTTGCCACCGTTTCGAATTATCTCCAGTACATTAGTCGGAATAAAAAATGACCTCAAAGATTTTATTTTGATTTTGAATTTTGTAACGCGGTTGTTGATTATTTTCTATACATTGTTATATTTTGTATTCTCATATAATATAAAGAACGTTATACATATGTATAATGGATTTATTTTTTATTATTTTTCGATTTTCTGAATTGAAGTTACAAATTTCTTGTACTTTTAATTTCTATCCCGAAAAATTTTGTTTGCATTTAAGGATGTATAGGCGGTACAATCCCTGATAAAAGTGAATTTTCCATAGTGAATTGTTAAAATGTAACCTTTGTTTTTTTGTTAGAAAATTGAAATCTTGTGTCATGTTATTTACAATGATATTCTATACATTTCTAACGTTTTTTTGAAATTTTCATATTATTTATTGTTTGAACATTAAAAAACAAAAGTTTCAGACGAATTGTTTAAACTCGGTTTTTAATATTGTTTGTATGTGCCAATAGTAGGAAAAAAAATTAACAAAAACTTATGTTTTGTATAATTTTTAAAAACAAATTTGTGAATTTTCCATTCGAGCCAACGTTAAATTGGAACGACTTGAGAATTAAGGGGTTACATCTAGTTATCGGCCGAAAAAAGCGTGTTTTTTTGAAATACCTTTTGAACCATTCATTCAATCATTTCCAAATTTGGAAGAGAACTTTTAAACACATTCACAAATAAAGTGCCAAACTTTCAGCAATTTTTTATGATTTTTTAAAAAGGGTGTATACATGCTTAAAAAAAGTTTAATAATGAGAAAAATTATAAACAAAATATTAACATTCTTCGCTATTTTACAGATTTCGTAGAGCTCAAAAATGTATCGAGTTACAGTCCGGGCAGTGACACGACACGCGGGTAAGTAAAGTAAACGATTCTGTTGTCAATGTCGTGAGGAATGAGGTGATGAGAAACGGTCCGCTGTTGCGCGAGACACACCTCTGTATACAAGACTTAAAACGGTTTCAGTGTTTTGCGAAGATGGTAAAATAAAGAAGTGACATTATTTTTATTCGATGAAGTAATTACTTTTAATTTCTGTTTAAATTTCGATTCGATTAAAAAGCTATTTTTGGTAAATGTATTTTTAATGAATTTTTAATGTAAACGAAATTTTCAAAATGTACGCACTATTTAGAAAAACTCGTCATTTAATTTTTGTATCGCAATGCTAAATAGCTACAGCGACACAAACTTTGCATATGTTAGATACATAATTCGCTGATTATTTCAAATTACGCTTCGGTTAATTTAGAAAGCTTTTTACAAAAAACTGTTTACTGTGCAATAATCAAATTTGAATGTTTGGTTTACTCGATCCAGAATTCAATCGTATCTTTATATCATTTTTTAAGGAGGAATTCGAGGTATTTTTAAAATGGTGAGAAAAAGTTAAAATTTTGTAAACTTGTTTGAAAACGGTTAAAAAATCCTTGTGCTAAATTTGAAAATGATTCACTTAGTGGTTTTAAAGTTATGAACTTTCAAACTTTATAAAATTTAACATTCTATCTTATGGAAAATACATATAAATGTTCTAAACATAAACAAAAAAGTATCATCTCCGTAAAAATTTTTTTATGTTTCATATGAGTGTTCATTGCTAATTCCAAAATTTGGAAGACTTTTTTTAATTTTTATATTTTAATTGTTTAAACAATGTTAATTGTTAGAATGATTTAATTAATAATCGGAAGTTGTTAATTGCTATTGTAGCTAATACACAAAAAATTCAGAATCCTTTCAAAACACTAGAGAGTAAAAAATTCGCAAAATTTTCGTTCTGAATATACTTTTGACATGGATTGTACCTCCAATTCCTCCTTCAATAGGAATTAATGAAATTAAATTTGCCGAATAAAAATGAATTAATATTTGAGAAAATATACGAACAATTATCAGCAAAGCATTTACAAGTTTATAAGAAATTTATTTAAAAAATTTCTGTGATAGATCTGAAATTCATTTACGATGCATCGAATTTTTTCATGACCAATTAACAAGAATTAACGAGAACTTTTTATGACCCATTTTCGTATAATAATGAAAAATAAATAGTAAATTAAATATTACTTTTTTGTCGGAAATGCAGGAGGATGTCGGAGGAAGGCGGCGGAGTGGAGTCAACTGAGGACACCGACAGCGGGATAACCGTCAGCGGGTACAACGAGACGTCCGACCTGAGGGCACGAATAAGACGATTCGAGGAAGAAAATGCTATTCTCCGTGAGGATTTCCTCACGGCTGAGGAACTTGTCACTTCTTTGCAAAAACAGATGCAACATCTACGAGTAAAATTGTTCGTTCTTCATTTTTTTTTAATACTCTTATTTACTTATTACTATTATTTATATCATTTCAATTTTTTAATTATAAATATTGTTATTTTATATTTATATATTCGTTACTCTTATTTGTGTATTTTTTATTTTTTCTTTATTAAAAATAAACCTGGATTTCAGGGACCAAACAAAAGAGAGATGTCGAAAATTGGAAACGGAGAACGACGAACACCAGGAATTGTTGCACGAGACGAAGCAAAAGGAGAGGGACTGTCGATGGGCCATCCAAAAACTCGAGAAAGAAAAAAATTCATTAATGAGACAAGTCGAAGATCTCGAGACGGAGGTATATTTATTTTTCAATAACTACTGAAAAATGAGCAAAAAAGTTCTTGTAAATGAAAGTTGTCATTGTTATGATGTTATCATTTTTGTTTTCGTATTACTTCAATTCTTCTAACAATAGGATTGTTTACATATTTATTGAGTTATTGCTTCATCTGTTTACTGAATTCAGAAACTTCAAATTGCTACGCTGACTGGAAAGCTGGAGAGATGCAAGAAGGAAAAATACGACTGTATGAGACAGATAACTCTCTGTAAGAGAGAATTAGAGGACAGAGAACGAGATTGCGATATTCTGAGAGAACAACTCGCACAATTGTCAGAAGCTAACAAAACGTTGCAACAATCATACCAGGAAACCGTTCAGGTATTCTATCCTTTTATTTCCTATTGTTGAAATTATTGTCATATTCGAATTATTGTATATTATTTTTGCTTCCGTTATTTATTACCTATTTTTTGTCATATTTATTGATTAAGGTATTTATCGTGCAAAAATAATTGTGTCAGAATTTGTTGCAAATTTGTACAAGTCTTGTTTAATATGACCTGCATACGTGTACCAAATTTCAAGAGGTTTGACCACGTAAATATTGAGATATTTATTGTTAAAAATCACAATTTTCAGTTCCCTCCCATAAGAGCACATTTTAAATATTGTGATTTTCAATCCTAAATATCTTGACTTCTAGATGGTGAACCATCTTGAAATTTTGCACAACTCTTTCAGGTACTACAAACAAGTTTCCATTAGTTTTTTAAAAGAATGTGACTGTTTTGTTTATTATGATTTTTTTATGATTGTAGTAGTTCAAGGTCATGTTATATGACCTTCAATTTCGAGTATATTATTCTTGAATGAATATGCAACAACTTTTCTTCATATACATAAGCTCAAAAAACGCTTATTACGGAGATACACTAAGAAAAAAACTTTTGATTTGGCTGTACCATGGCAACTACATTAAACACAATGATTTTTTTTCATATCACTGTCATCGTTAATTCCAATTAACACTTTTTTACATTTGTTTCAAGCGTCTACGGCAAAAGCTTCGGGAATTGAAAGATGAAAATTTCATTCTTCGCGCTTCAGACTCCATGGATAGTGCTTCTGATGGAGTGAGTTCCTTTATTTTATTTAGAATTTTAAATTTTGTATTTCTGTTTTGTGAAGTTTTTCAATATTGAATTTGGTTGAGAGATAAAGAAGTAAAAGAGACGTTTTATTCTGACGACGATAAATCTGTTTTCAGCTTCGGTCAAGTACTCCTGGTATGTACGTACACTCCAATGCGGAGAGTATATCTTATAACGAGAGCAGGATTCACGACTCTCTTTACGACGAGTTTAAAGCTTCGGTGAGTACTTTTATATTAATTACTTTTTATTGAGGACTTTTATATTTTTATGGGTTTTTGGATTATCATATTTCTTTTTTCTTTTGCGCGTGAAATCGTTCGTTTATTCATCGATATATTTTTGCTTATACACTTTTTCAGGGATTTTTAGGAGCAAACGAGTCAAGAGTTCGAGAGCTCGAGAGTGAATTACTGTGGTACGAGGAGGAAATACGCCAAGCTACTTTGAAATTGAACAAGTCCGTTTCTTACGTTTTATTTTTATTTCTCACTCGACTTATTGTATTTTATCATTATTGCATTATTTAATAATCTTATTATCAACTATTCGTATTTACAGTATTATGGAAGAGTTATACAAGCAACGGTCAAAACCACCAAACGTTCCTCAACTCGACTTCAACAATTCTGTCGATGATAAAACTCCAGAGATGTCTTTGTTCTTGCGAACTCTTTCACAGCTCTCTCAAACGGTAATTCATTCATGACATTTTTTAAGGATGTACAGACCGTTTTTAAAAAATCATAAAAAATTGCTGAAATTTTGGCACATTATTTGTGAATATGTTTAAAAGTTCTCTTCCAAATTTGGAAATGATTGACTGAATGATATTTAATTCTCAAGTCGTTCCAATTTTACGTTGTCTCCAATGGAAAATTCATAAATTTGCTTTTAAAAATTATTCAAAACATAAGTTTTTGTTCATATTTTTTTTTCTACAATTGGCACGCACGAACAATGTTAAAAGCCAAGTTTAAACAAGTTTGTCTGAATATTTTAATTTTTAATTGTTTAAACAATGAATATGAAAATTGTTAATAAGGCAAAGTATCGAGTATCATTGTAAATAGAATAACACAAAATTTCAATTTTTTAACAAAAAAACAAAGGTTACATTTTAACAATTTATTATGTAAAAGTAAATTTTATTAGGGATTGTACGGGCTATTCATCCTTAAGTTGTCTTGGAACAAAAGCGACAATGATCAGAATTTCTTAAGATTTTGCAAAAATATTTTCGAGCACAAAACACGAAAATACCATTTTTCAAATTTTTTTTACATAGTTTTTGAAAACTCAGATCAAATCATATATTTAAAAAAATGATAGCAATAAATTTGAAGCTTACTAAACTGGAGAAGATGAAAAAAGAAAAGTCGAAAGATCAGACGAAATGTTGATGAGGAAAATAAGCACGAGTTACAAAAATAGGACGAAGTGTGACGTCTTGATGCTAAGAAAGTTAAAAATTGCAGGTAAAAGAGATAATCGGGTCCAGGGTGAAGGTGAAGGACGCGAGCTGTCAATTGTCGCTCGATGCAAGGCAGGCGGACGAGTCGTTATCTTCTCTGTTTCGTATTCCAAGCTTCCAACATCACTTCCGCCTCATGTAAGTCCTGAAAAAAATATTTTCAGATTTTTTTTTATTGAGGATATTAATATTAAATATCATTGATAATAATATAAATAATTTGTTATACTTTTTTATATATTTATTTTTTATTACTATTATCATTTTTTAAAGCATTAAGAATGAATCAGCTACTGAAATCTCCAACGTTTTCATCTCCAGAGCAGCATTTCAAATATAGAAAGGTCATTGCTACTCGGAAGACCTCGAGAAAAATATGAAAAGAGAATAAAAATAATTGGGGTTGAACGAATATTGGAGCAGAAAATAGCGATCGACCTTCCAAAAATCTTTCACGCACTGCGTCCCATGAAAATTCCACTTTTTTATAATACAATTTAAAATAGCAATGGACCTTTAAAAATCTTCACGAATCGTATCTTGTGAAAAGTGTCATTTGCATTTTTAAAAACGTTTTTATTAACTTTTTCAACATGAAGCTAAAATTGTGGAATACGCGATGTTTTTCCACATTTGCATGGAACTTGTCTAATCGTTTCATGTATATTTTTTTGCGAGTCGTCCGAATGTCGTTTACGTGACAATTTTGAATATCGCACACTTGCAACGAAGATGACAGAATCCATTTCGCATTCTCTGCTTGAAAGACGAATTTTAAGAATAGAAAAAAGAGGCAAACGACGAATTGTAGTTTCGTATGCGAAACGCGTATCTCAAAAAAAAACCAGTAGCGATTCTATCTATTTCTTGATTTTCTATCGCAGACGTTTACATTTTGGAATAATTTTTTTTCTTCCGCTTTGGGAAGAATGTTGAAGAATAAAATGAGAGAATTGTGAAAACGAAAACATACAAAGGTGAAAAAAATATTGGCTCGAAATTATGATGAGAATTCTCTGAATGGAAGACAATTTTGATCGAGGTGCGTGTATGAAATATAAATAATCGAGGGAAAATAATAAATATACAATTCTAATTGAAATAGAGTAGGCATGTTCGAAAATTTTATATTTTCGACTATTTTGATAAAAACTTAACAAAAAAGTGGCATTTAAAAATTATCAACTTTTTTATTTTGAACAAAGAAAAAATTTTAAATGTCAATATTTATTCGATAATTATTGAACGCTTTTTTGAAATGTTCCTTTCCAATAATAATTAATAAATTCCAATAATTAACGAATGATCTAAAGACACGGTAGTGTCTTGACGCCAAGTAATTACTTCCACTGTAAGTTAAATTTTTCGTTTTGCGTCAATACAATTATTAGATTCGAATCGAAAAAATTGTTCCTGGCTTGACAACGAAATGAATTTAACTTTTTCAAGGTTACTAGTTTCATTCTGATTGCTTGAAAGTTTCACGATGAAGATTCTCTTCGTTGCATCCATAAGAAATAATTTTTGTTCAAGTCAATCTTTATCGTCCAAAATGAACTTACAATTACTCATTGAAGAGTGTTGTATCGTTTAAAAAGATTGTATGTTAAAATCGTGAAAGTTAAAGTGACATTTTTTCAACTTAAGATTAAGGTGATGTTTAACCCCTACGAGTGCGAGAGGGACAGATGCAAAACTTATTTGCTATTTTTTCAGTGATTTTTGAAAGAGAACAACGTGTTTCTTTTCTTTTCTTCGAAAAATATTTCTTTGCAGAACAAATAGCAAGGTTCGTTTTTGCACGGTATAGAACACTTGAACATCCCCCTAAGGAGGTTCTGTCGCTTCACGCTAGTCAAATCAAGAACTGTTTTTTCGCGGTTGCAAATGAAACTGAATTGAATATATTCCCATATTTGATAAATCTTCTTAATTTGAAAAATGATTTTTTCATTTTAAACATATCCATATTACACAAAATGGACCAAAAAAATTTTTTATAGTGTTGATTTCATTCACTTTCTTGCATGAATTAGTATGGAGTCACGTGAAATGTCAACAAAATGGTACTATTATGAGTGAATAATTCTCTCAGAACTTCGGTAACCGTAATTTTTTATGTGAGAATCTCAATCCTTATAGTCCAAGGAATCCGTGAAATTTTTCAGATTACCGAAAAGTTCAATCTAAATACATTTTTTCTTCATTTTACAAAAGCATGATAACTGATAACCATTTCTCAAAAGACTCTATAGTTTTCTCTAGCTTTTATGCTATTTTAGACAAGTTCATTCTTACTTGTTCAGCCGGCAATGCTACATCAAATTTCGCCATCGAGGAATTGATATTATATTCTTTACTGCCAGAAAAATTCCATCGCTAAAGTTTATTTTAGTAATTTTGATGATACCTCTTTAAGGATGAACTGAAGATACAATCCCTGACAAAATTGACTTTTTCATAATGAATTCTTAAAATTTAGTCTTCTTTTTTGTTAGAAAGTTGAAATTTTGTATTATATTATTTACAATGATACTCGACAGTTTTCTAGCGTTTTACTAACAATTTTCATATTATTTATTGTTTAAACAATTGAAAAATAAAAATTTTAGACATAATTGTTTAAACTCGGTTATTAACATTTGTTATGTGTACTGATAGTAGAAAAAAATATCACCAAAACCTTATCGTTTTGATCAATTTTTACGTACTTTTAGAGAGGGAAACTCGTTTTATTATCACACAAGTGCATTATTTCTTAAGAACTGTTTAGTGCAAGTTTATAAAATTTTGCAGAAAGATTCATTAATATTTTGAAATCTTCAGAAAAAATTGACAACTACTACCGTTTTTTCTATATTTATAACTTATTATAATTTTGAATACATATAATATTCAATTTGTTATAACTTTTGAACGATTTAGTGGATTGAGTTGGAATTTGCACAGAAGTATTAAAATTCTATTATCAGTGACTGGTCAAACTTTCAGATTTTTGTCACCGTTTCGAATTATCTCCAGTTAGTGATAAAATTCACGACTTAGCATTGAAAAGGTAAATTCTTTCCAGACTTGTATTTTATTTTGACCAGTACTATAATTCTTTGGATTCAAGGACCGGAGGTACGAGTGTAATAAGGGCTTCTCGAATGGGCAATCATTATTCATCATTATTTATAATCGATCGAGCCTTACCAACATTCAGTCCACCTTGCCCAAGGCAGCCCCTCCCCTTCTGCTTGTTTCCTTCATTTTATCATTGTCCCGAGTCCTCATCTCAGTTCACCTTTAAAAAAATATTATCTTCTGTTTATAAAATTTTTATTCAATAAATATATATTTCCATCAAGATTTTTCATTCTTTCAAATTCTTCGAGATTTATTTTATAAAATTTTTCACACTAGCGAAAATCATCGGTGAAAAATTAAAACTCATTTCGTAGAAATAAAGACGAAACGCATTCGTTTTGTCTTGAAAGAAGAGAAAAAAATATAAGTGTTGATAATTCTCGGCTCTGTGGCTTCCGAAACCTTGCTCTATTTGCACTCCTTCATAATTCGCTCTTTCCTCGAACACCACCTTCCTCCTCAACATTCCACCAGCGGCAATAAACTTGCTCCATATATTTTCAATAATCTCGTAAATAATAAAAAATTTATTAATGTTCCAAAATTAATAAATCTAGATATATGTATTTTTGAAAATATGAAAGTTTTAAAAAATGTTCACTTTTGTTCTAACGTTTAATATTTTGTTGGAACATAAAACCGAGAATAGGTTTAAAACTTTTCTTTGTCTCATTCCATTTACGTTTCTTTTCTCTCTCTCTCTCTCCCTTTTTGTTATCGAAAAAAATCATTCTCGTAAAATTGAGTGTGCACGCGAGTATCTCGCTTTTCCCTCTCTTCGTCTCCCCAGTTCGGAGCTGAGAGAGCTTCGCCGGACGTTGTTCAGTCGCCTGACGGATCTCGAACCTCGAGCTCTGCGCTTTTTCGTTTTTTTTTGTGTTCCGCCGTATACGAATATTTAAGACTGTTAAAAAACGAATTTAAACATATTTTTTGACAAAATTACAAATATTTGGTTATCTTTGTGAAAATATTTCAAAAGTTTATAAATATTCTCCTTGTTCGATACGTTCGATCAACTTATGAGTAGTGGAAATTGAAAAAGTTCGGTCATAGGTTCAAAATTTGAACGAAGAAGCATAAAAGCCATTGATATTGGTAAATTTATCCAAATATTATATTTTTTTCTTTTATCTTCATATTGTCATGTTACACAGTCACTAAATTGCATTATTGCATTTAATAGTAATTATAAATAAAATGGTAACAGTACTTTGTTAACAATATTTATTTATCTCTATTGCAGTATCATTATTTTAAATTATTATTTTTATTATTAACTCTTCATAGTCAGATCGATCCAGCTTTCACTTTTGTACGTTATTTTTTGGTCCACAATGTTATTTGAAACGTGCACTGAAAGATATTCTTTCATGAAGGACCATATCTTATGCACATGTATTATAAAAATTATAGAAAAAAATTAAACATTGCTGACTCTAAACTTTTTGAGTAAAAATCGTTTTTTTTGTACGATTTGTTTTAAAAAAAATGGCAATTTTTTTACACATTGCTATTCAATTTTTAGCAAAATAATATCTTGCATGGTATAGAATAGTTAGAGTATAATCAACAATTTCTTTATGGCCATCAACCTGATAGATTTTGTACGCCAAAAATTTGAAAAATGGATTGGGCGAATTTTACTCGTATGTGACAACGAAGGGTTAATATAGTACAATATTAATAAAACAATATCATTTTTTTAGAGTCTCATATACCCTCCTAGTTCAAAAGATTAGGGAATATCAATAAAAAGGATTTTGCAACTTCTTGTAAAAAAATTATTGCTATAGTTCTATATCGCTGTGCACGTTTAATTTAATTGGAATTAAAATTTACAAGCCATTCGTATTGCATTGACCATGCACTTTTAGTTTAAAAAATTCATTTTTTCTCATTTTATATCATTTTCATTTGTCCATATTTTTCAATGGTCTGAAGATATTACATCTTTTTTTAAAATTCTTTTGTTCAATCCAATGCGATTAAATTGAATTGATGTAAAAGCCAAGTTACAACATTTTTTGTTCAACGAACGGTGAGCGGGGAATCGACCGAAAAAAAAGAATTGTTGCCGAGCAACCGGTTGACAATAATTCATCCATTTTTTTGCTTAAACGGTCGATGAATTTTTCACGAAGCCAGACGATCGGAACAGACGCTTTTTGCCTATTTTTCATTCAAATGAAACTTTTATTATCTCATCCTCAATTCAATGAATAATTGAAGCTCGACATGACGGAACAGTGCGAAATGACAGATTTGTTTTACTCCAGGAAGGAGGTGACGAAATGAAAGATTAACGGATGAGGATCGATCTTCTTGCATCGGACTTGTTGATTTTTTTTTTTTTTCGGATCGTACTAAATATAAAATCAACAAGAGTTAGCGACAGTGCGCAGGTACACACGTGCATACTGGTAGCTCCAATGGCATCAGCATACGCGCATGACGCTCCAATCCAAGTGACAAGGACACTTTGATTGCTCCATGATAGTCTCATTATTCAGCTACGATCTTCTTTCCTCTCGGCTCCTCTATTCTCATTCACGTTAGTTAACACTAATTAATGCGGAACACATGTATATCGTCAACTCGACTCTATCGTTTGTACTATTTTAGTTAGACCGTTATAGTTCATCCCCTGTTAAATGATCTTGAATCTGCTCATTCTTTTAAAATTTCAATGAATTTTTATTAAAAAATATCAAAACAATTTGATGACTTGGTTAAAGAGCGTTGAGAAAAGAGAAAAGATGCTATGAGGAAACAAATTTTTTGATTTACAAAATGGGGTAATGGGGTAAAATGTTCTTATCAAAAAAACTATTATATTGGTATATTAAATTTTATCAAGTTTAGAAAACATGAAAATTCTAACTAATTTTTTTAGGATACCCGTTTGCCCCCCCCCCATACATCTCCTATGAAGTGACCTTGAATGTGTTCATTTTTTTAACATTTCAAGGAATTGTTATTCACATAATATGAACACAATTTGGAAATTTTCATGAAAAAAGTAGAAAAAAGTCGAGGAAAATTAAGTTTTATCAAATAAAGGACAACTCGATAAAATTAAAGGGTCGATGTTTTCTAACGAGTAATTAAAAACCGAGTATCTCGAACTTTGGGTCGATGAAGCTTATTTAAATTTTTCATATACTTTTACATAGCTTCAAAAAAGCTCTGATGAGATTTAAAACAATATCCTATAGGGTTTTGTTTTGGTTATTATACAACAAGTGAACTTTGGGTAGGATCAACTTGAATCTTGAATATGCTGTTCTTTAGTCGATTTCCAACAACTTTTTCTAATGGAATTGGACGCTCAGTCTACTTGGAATGTAAGAAAAACCAGGAATGAAATTTCAATCTCCCCCAATGACTACGTTAATAGTATTTAACTAGATCGCATTTTCAAGGTGCCACTTTGGACTCGTCACGAATCCTATATAATCCATGAAATGAGTTACGAAATTTTGAGGAACAATTGTAAATAAGATACTTAAAACTTAATATTATCGTCACTTATCGCATCATCACACTTAATTAGTCGATGAATTAGCTTTGTTAACATGTAATCGCACAGATCGACAGAGACCACGTATCATCCTGGTCCACTTCATACTTATCGATGAAGACGTCTGTTGCCAGCGTTCTCAATAATTTTATATGCTTTGATTATAATGAGTAGAAGATCATATCACATCATACAACAACTATAAGCATATTCAAATTTAATTAAATCACTATACTTCGATTATCTGTATTTGGTGGAAATTTTTGATTATTTTTCACTTCTATCTGGAACTATCTCAATTACCCGAGAACATT
This sequence comes from Cremastinae sp. B BG-2022a, assembly GCA_030522605.1. Lineage (NCBI taxonomy): Eukaryota > Metazoa > Arthropoda > Insecta > Hymenoptera > Ichneumonidae > Cremastinae sp. B BG-2022a. The sequence goes on along the minus strand of JAPYYX010000434.1, from coordinate 36,668 downwards.
CGGCGTCTTGAGTCGGTACGTAGTTGCATCTCGGCGTTCGCGGTTACGTGTCATTACGTAAGAATCTGATTAGCCGGGTGGGAGTAACCCTGCCGTGAGCACGTCATTGTACGAGTTCTAGGTCTATCATCGTATCTTTGCACCCTCTTTTACCTTTGTTCTTTCAAACTACACACACACTAGCATCGCGGACTCTCGACTCACCATGTACTCCCATCGACAAATGTAAATAACATACTGAACTAATTCAACTGATCTCTCAGCGTTATCGAAAAATTATTTCTATTCATTACTAAATATACTTTAAATTTTTTATTAAATTTAATTAACCTGACTTGAGTTCCAAACAGTGAATGTCATAAGATAGAAAAAAAGTTTAACTTGGATTTTAACTAAATATAATATTTTTTTCTAAATCGACGAATGAACTATGTGTGAAGTGTGCAGAATTAGTGTCTTCTTGAGGAGAAAGTTATGTTTCATGTGTGCGTATAGAAAACGAAATCCTTTCGAATTGGGTGTTTCTTATTTTATTTGCAGAAGTGAGAAACAAGATCGCGAAAAAGAGGAAGATATTGATATATATTTTGGAGGGAATTGGAATTCTTGTTATGAGGCCTTTTCCATGAATTCACGTTTGCTCGGTGAATACGTCGCAGAAGTTGAATCTCTCGGCTCTTCGGAGGTATCTGCGAACGAGCTTCGAGAGAGAAGTCTTATTGGCCCGATAGTTCAAGAACTCGACCGAATAATAAAATCTACTAACGTGGAAACCATCGATCCCGTTCCAATGAAATTTTCCCAGCTTACGAATCCACCAAAGTAATGACTCAATTTTTACTAATGTGTAATAGTAATTACCAATTAACCATTCAAATTTAGTAACCCTATTAAACTTAGCATTTATGACTAAATTAGCTACAAAATTTAACAGTTATTACTGAATTAGTTACTAAATTTAGCAGATATTACTAAATTTGTTACTAAATTTAGCAGATATTACTAAATTTAGTAGTTACTACTAAAATAGCTACTAAAGTTTGTAGTTTGTATTCGCTAATACAATAGTACTATACTATAGTAACATAGTACTATATTACTATAGTAATATACTATACTATATTAGCGACTAAATTTAGCAGCAATTACTAAATTATTAAATTACTCAATCAATTTAGTATAGTTACAGCTAGAAATTTAAATGGTATTTACTTTGTATGTTATATAACCATCTATTATTAGTCAAAAGTATATTAGAATTCAAGAGAGTCGTTTTACTTCCTCTTCCACTTAATTATCCTGTTTCGTATCAAAATAATGTGATGATGACGATATAACAACACACGTTGATATAACACGAATAGCAATAAATAACCCTGGTGCACTAAAGTATTAACATATTATGCTAACGAATCAATCAAGTTCACGTCAAATCGATTTTAAATGTGTCTGTCGTACAGATCAAAACAAATACATAACAGCTCTTTTACATTGTGTCTTTATTATACCATTAAAGATTTAAAACAGTTTTATTCGAGTTGCTAAACTTGTGGTAGCATTATTATCTGACAATGTTACATTATAATCTCTTTAGGTGATCAGATGATAATTTCAGTATGATTGATGTTTATAACTAATATAAATTGAGGTGAATAGTGCAGATTCCTTGAGTCTTTTCGAAAATGCAATGGGTCGAACATCCTTGAATGCGTAGTCAATAAAAATTCCATTAATTCACTCTAAGCAAAAATGTCAAAATATTTAAATCATTATTAATACAGTAAATATTAGATTATATTTCTCAGTGTACATTTTTTAAATATTATTTTACAATTTGGTCTTTTGAACATATCCTAGCTAACGGCAGCAGAAAATAATGAATTGAACCTATCTTTATTTATATCATTATTGTTCATTTTTATGCTGACAGGCACAGATGCATTTACACGTCGGTGAACGATTCAATGCTTGATTCAACTGGGACTGGATTCAGAAACAGTACCGGAGATCATTTTGGATCGACTTATATCGTTGGGGGTTCGGAATCTCGTGATGATAGAATGCGAGACAATGAGGAGGAACGAATGACTTTTAATAGCCAGGAGGATCAAGATCGAACCAACGACCAAGATGAATCGAACGCTGGAGGAGATTGTTCTCGTTCGAATCTCGAGTCTAAGGATCATTTGAACGAATGTTACTCGAACAACGACAAAGTGAATATTTTTGATCGCTATGGTATGAATAGTAACGATGATAAGATTGGAAGGGCAGATATTGGCATGGGAACGATGCAACCGGGAAGAAAGGAGTCGTTGGGTGATTCGTCGATGGAATCGACCGAAACGCCGAAACGACTTCCCAAGCGGAAGATCTCGGTGTTCCATCGGTCGTTCGACATTGACAGCGTCAACGAGGAGACCGGTATAACGTCTGAGCGTGCGCGTTACAGACTGCGCGAGCGAGCGTCCAGCCTGGCTACTCCTGACCAGGATAATCTCGACGACGATGGTCTTGATCCAGAATTCATGAAAATGTCGAGCAACACTAGAAAATTTTTGCTAACATATCGAGAGAAGGAGGAAGACGAGGATGATGATGATGAGGATAAGGATAAGGAAATCATTGAATCCAGTCCTGTCCCTGTCACAGAAATTTCTAAACGTACCATCACTCTTGCTCCGGCGAGGCTCAATCTCGTCTCACAACGATCTACGGAGTCGCTCCTCGAAGATCATCCTGAGCGTTTCGACGTCTCCGAGCCATCGAACGAGGTTGCGGTCCAGAGAGGTGTCACTTTCCGAAAAAAAGTCTCCGCTGGGGATCTCGATCTCTCCGAATTTTCTATTCTGGAAGAAAATAATCATGAGCTTTCGCAGGATCGCTTCCCTGCGAGAGTCGACAGTCAAGATTACACCAATCAAGGTAATTTTTAAGATCATCAAATCTTCCAGTAGAAATGTGCAGTGTAGAGTATATATGTGTTGCAATAGTTTAGTATAATATTAATACAATTCAGTGTTACTTGGATAGTGCATATCGCAGCATAATAGTGCAACGTTGCATCGTACTTTTTAATAGTTTCATTCAGCAGAATACCATACATTCTATACTATATCTTAATATACATTACTATAATCTATAATAATACTTCACTCTACTATACCGCCGCATGATAGTATAATATATTGAATTGCATTTTCTATGTAACATGTACTACCATACATATATCGCACTAAATATAGTTTGATAACATAGTATATTGTACTAACTGTTTTGTAGAACCTCTACATATATTATATATCATCATATCAGAGTATATTGAGTATAATAATATAATAGTACTATGATAATTTAGTAATACGAATGACGAACTATCTGCGTTATTTTTTATCAGGCACGTTGTCGGAACTTCATGGACAGGAAGCTGACCGCGAGAGGCGAATAATCGAAAATTGTACACCGAGGATACCGGTAGCAGGCAGAAAGACTGAGAGAAGGCAGAAAAAGCGACAAGCTGGAAATAGCGAAGGCGTCATTGGGAGGAAGAAGCAGGAGGATGAAGAGGAGGAGGATAAGAAGTCAAGAGCGAGCGGCTCAGTAACGCTCGCGATGTCAAGCGGTGAGGAGAGCTCGGATAGTGAGTGCGATCCCATGGCGATACGCTCTGATATCGATAACAATCAGCGTAACGTCCTCGCAAACGAGACTCGCTCCGTTACACCCACCCTCTTGAATTTCGTCGACGGCGCGCTACTCTCGACCTCTACACCCGCTAATATCAATAACAATAACAATGAATATTCATCCAACAACAACAATCTCAAAAAACTGGACGAGATCCCACATTTCCAGAAGAAACCGCAGACCAACGAGAAACGAGAGGTAATTTTTTTCTTTCTCTTGGTGAACGTTGGTCCTGGTGAAAGATTACATATAAATCAGAAAGATTTATATTTAATCGATTTTTCGAACACAAAGGATGATGAGAGATAAAAAAATGAACAGGTACATAAATGCATTGGCGTTAGGCAAAATTTGTGCAATATTATAAAAATTGCAAGAATAGTCGATACCTTGAAACTAAATTTTAGACTCGTCACTGAGCATAATATCACTAATAAACAAAGATATCATGATTGGAAGAATTTCAAAAATTTCATACTAAAGTAAAAGTTTAAGAGTTTAAGAGCCAATTATTTACCTTGGCTTCCCGCGGACCTTGAACTCTCTTGGATACGTTTCTCCTCAACATATGCTCAACTACCGAATTATCACTGAAGAATATCGATAGAATTGTTCCTCCGTCGACTTTATCTTCATTTCTCCATTTATGTTAATGCGACAGTTCGGTAATCCTTCACCTTCGGAATATAATCAAATTAAATATCAATTTATTCTTGATAGAATACATTTATTCAGGTTATACAGGTTAGAAGCAACAACATATGTAATAATTGAAATTAAAAAAAAATTTGTCATTTTAATAATTAAACTGACGACGTTTGGCACGTGGTAGATTTTTCACGTTATACAATTGAGCCGTTATCGTGAAATTATAGCAAAGACGTCTCAATTACTTCAAAAACGCAATCGAGTTGAACGTCATTAATTTTTAATTTATTGATAAAAATGTTATTCAATCAGCTTAATTAGATTAATAGTGGAAATAAGCTAGTTATTTACATGTTTTCGGATTTCAAGAACATTCATACTCGATTCCGTTAAATTCAATTATTCAATAAAATGTCGCTCTGGAGTAGGTACATCTGAACCATTGTCTTAAAATAGTTGTATAACTTTCTGTTTCTTGCGAATTGGTTGAAAATATTCGTACACTCAGAATATCGATTTTACCTCCCTGACCAATTTTCAAAGAAATTCACGATTTTAACTTGAAATATCTATGAGGAAAGATTACTCGTTTAGCAAGCATTTTCTATTTCGAGACCACAAAAATAAAATATTTTTGAATGCTTTGAATCTGACCTTTACGAAAACAAATACTGAATGTAGCAATATGTATTCCTAAAATTTGTAACAAGTAAATAGTCACATCTAAGCTTTTTATGTAAACACCAAAAGCTTTTACTTTTCTAAATAGCTCGTAAAGTGAAAAATATTACTTTTTAAGAGTGGAAACTTTGTAGCACGACTCGTTTCGTTTTACGATTCACGTTCTGTTGTTTAAATACTTCATCATCACGTTCAGCTTCGGAGATACTTTGAAACATTTTCGTAAACTAATTTTCTCAAATCTGCCTATACTCAAACCTTGAATTTTGTCGATAAAGAATTTTTTAAAAAGTCTTTCTGAGAATTATCTTTCGCGAGAAAATAAAAAATCAATTTTTCACTCTCTTAGAATGACAGATGAACATTCTTGAGTGAAAATCCGTTCTTCTGTTTTTCTCGTTATTGTTGGTGAGGAGTAGGGAGCGTGTCGCGATGCGTCCTCGATCAATTGGCGAGGATGAACGATCAATTAAAACTTGCTTGTAATCGTAGGAAGGGAGATGCAACAAACCAGGGGCGCCAATTAATTCATTGCTCCAGATTGAATCGTTTGTTCCATTCAATTATTTTCTCACAAGCGTAACGCCGGTGATTTTTTTTTTTCATTTGTCCAAAAATAAAACTCTCGTCGAACGATGATACAACTTTTGAGTAACGAATTTCTGAATGTTTGGTAAAATAGTTCGCAGAAAAATAATGATGCAGGATAAAAATTTTCGTTCAAGGTAGAAACAAATATAATTCACGTTTACGAAAAAAAACGAAATGAGGGAGGAGTAGCGAAAAATGAAAGTAGTGAAAAAAAACTGAGGGCTGGTCGACGTAAAATAAAAACTCAGCGCGCAGCTGTTTGATCTCAATTCGCTCCTGTCCTTCGCTCTTTATTTAAGATCGGCAGTCCCCCCACCGTGTATCCCTATTTCTCACTTTATCAACACAATTCTGGAGATTTTTAATCCATCCTCTACTTTTACTTTTTTTTTCTCATATTTTAATTCTATCTGATTGTTAATTTTTTTATGCTCCATTTTTATTATCTAATTATATTATTCAAAATTTCTCATGTATTAGTCCACAATACATATTTATTACGTATATTGTTTTTTGTATTGCATGTAATGGTCATTTTGACCATTTACGTAAATTATATTATTGTTCAATTTTTTTCACTTAGTTAATTCTTTGGATTTTGACATTTATAAAAGAATCGTCAAGTATGTACTTAATTTACTTTAATTATTTACATGTAGATTTCGTATTTATTCGGATAGGATAAAATAAAACAAATTTCAATTTAATTTTTATTTCATTTTATTGAACGACACGTGGACCATTTTTCTCCCTGAATGCAGTTTTTTTATCGTATACAACTTTCATCATTGGTATCTGGTTCAATAAACAGTTCAACATTATTCACTCTTTTTTGCTGAATTTTTTTGAGTTTCAAAAGCCACAAAAAATATTTCTGATCGAATAAAAGATGCGGAAATGAATTCGAGATAATCTCGTAACTCAATTTGATATGTATAGATATTTCATTTTTATTCCTTTTTAAATAGATTTTAGAGAGAATAAGATAAAATAAAATCTATTTTTAACTTCATTTTCTCTCATTCTTTTTGTCATCATTTTCTCATTCTTATTCAATTTTTATTCGCATCCCTCGAGTATTCCACATTGTAATTCAAAAATCGTATACGATTTTCATTTTTATTATCTAGTGCAGTCAACCTTATAGCAACAGTTCAAGCTTATTCGCGCTTATTGGCATTTTTGTTTTTAATAATTTTGAAGCATATTATGTAGGTTGAATATTTAAAGGTAAAAATTGTCACATGAGTCCGTTATTCCATATTCGAGACATTTAAAATGAAAAATAATCGTTTTATAACACGTATTTTTTATACCAAGGCGTTATAAATTTCATATCTTTTCTGATAATATTGAATACGTCTTTGTCATCAAAAAATTACTGAACTATTGTATTTTTAAAAATTTCGAAATTTTTTTAAATCGATTAAATTTTTAATTTAAAATTTGATAATTTATTTAATTTTTTCAATGTCTCACGACTGGAGCGACTTGAAAAATTTTTTGCACAAACTCAATTTCCTGCTCGACCGTAGCACGTATTTACACGTCGCGACATCAAAATAAATTCGGGATGATTGAGTGACCCGGTTGGATGCAGACATTTAAAAAAAATTTTTTCGAATAGACTTCGCGAAGCGGTAGGATAAAATAAAATTAGATTGCGATCACGTATTGAAATATGGCGGTAATTGGTGTAGTGGAAGTAGCCCCGGGGCAAGGCTATCCAGGCTCGCGACTCGCTACCAACTTGCCTCCAACGTTTTTGCCCGTTAAGTCGCGCCGAGTTCGCGACTATCCTCAAATGTTCAACGTGCTCGATGCGAACGTCCCTCTCTTTGTTCCAACAGACCTTCGAATTTCTCAAATCAATCGCCATCGCTGATCCATCTGAGCTGAAAAATCCCTTCTTGAAATGAGAAAACTTCTATCCACTTTACCGTACAGAGAGAGAGAAAAAACACAAAATAGTGATTTAATAGTTGATGACACTACAAGTTTCGGTACTGCGAACTTTGTTATAGTAGCAATAAAAATTCATTTAGATCTGAAAATTATAATCTGGTTCCATTAGTTGAGAGATATTATTTCTCGTGCAACTGTGCAGTTGTTGACAAAACTATGCATTATAGTAGTAATAAAAAAATGATTGGATCCGAATCAATATAATGTACATATTTACAGTAGTTAAGAAATATTGTTTTTCATACAACTGTACAATAGTTGAAAATACTATGCATTTGTTATAGTAGCAATAAAAATACAATTGGATCCGAATAATAACGATCCGATTCCATTAGTTGAGAAATATTATTTCTCGTACAACTGTACAATAGATGGAATTACTATGAATTTGTTATAGTAGCAATAAAAATACTATTGGATCCGAATGATTATATAGTTGAAAATACTATACGTTTTCTCTCATCATAATATGCTTAGTGGTTAAACGTCAATATTGTAATAGTTGACGTTTTTATATCCCCAAAACGGTAATATCGAGGACATATTCAACTGAACTATATAATTCTACTAAACTTTGTGAAGAATTCTAAATTTAGATAACTTCAGAAAAAAAATATCTTTCTAATCATTTAGTGGATTATTCTTAAATTTTGAAAAAAGAACGTGCCGAAATGTTAGGAATTTTTCACGGTATTAAAAAAGGGACCATATGTACCCTATAATAGTTAAATAGTATAATAGTTAAACAAATAATGAGACATAGTTTAAATACATGATATGTTCAACCACTAAGGCGTTTAATTTAAACATCTCAATGAATCTCTATCAATTTTTTTCCTGTTTCTGATTCTATTTACCTTTTATTTTTCCTCTTCGAATTAGACATTTGCACACTTCGTTCTTGATCATAGGAGGAAAATCTTAACTCGGTCGAAGGAATTTTCCGCTGTGTCGAAAAATCCCTCCGAACGTTGAAAACGCTTATGAGAATTTTCCAGGCCTCTTTCTGAAAGAGGACCATTTTCCCCACCATCCTTTAACTCTCTCTCTCTCTCTTACTCACTTATCCCTTTCTCGTGAAACTTCTTCCTCTGAGAAATAATAATATTTATTTTATGACGCGTTAAAAGCTCACCACCGGATCTTCTATCGGATGTCCAACTTCAAAATCGTCCCATTACTCCTCTTTTGCATTCATGCATATGTATTTATTTATCTATTAGATATGAGTTATTTGATAAATATATAAATGCAGAAGATTATTTAAAATCTGTTATATTTACTATTTTTATTTGTTTTGAAATTTACCTCATCTATTCAAGGAACAAATAAGAAAAGAGAATACATTAACATTTATTCATCTTGCATGACATTTGTTAAAGCTGTGTGTCAGGAAATCCCACAATTTATAATTGTTGTCTATCGACACTTCTAAATGAGCTGAATCAGGGAATCCCAAGATTCGACACTCGTATAAGATTTTCTTATTTTATTAAACACAATTCATTTATTGAACCATCCGTATAAACTCTATGTTAAAATTTATTAGTTTCATGGATATTTAACAAATTTTTTTGTAATAGATTTATTCAATAATGACAATTAAATCAGTAAAAATGTGTTTTCAATAATTATATAAAAATCTCCAATTTCAGGAAAAGTATATACACTTTAAATACATGCACGATATAAGAAAAAGGTGTTGGTTTAAATCTTGCAAAGATTTATTTAAAAATTGTAAAATTATATACATAAAAACCTTTTGCTTGAAACACTTTTTCCAACGATCGATGAAAATATTTCACTAGTTTCGATTCTTCATGAATAATGCATTCTGCGAGTACATCGATATAATCGTGATAGAAGCAATTATCGAGGAAGAATATAAATGAATACTCGGTAGAGACAAGAATACCGCTAAAAACTAATCTCCCATCTCTATCCTTCGTTAAATTTTTCTTTCTCAGATTTGTTAATCAAGTTGACATTTATAGCTTGTATTATTTTTTTATATACATTGTCACTATTAATGTTGCTAAATTATTATTATTTTTATACCATTATTGTCATTATTATTATTATATGAATTTTTATCCAATATTTTCATTTCTTATAATGATTGAATGTGAGTTAATTATCTTGATTACTATTGAAATAATGAGGTTTCATTTCTTACTGCTATCAGAGAGCTCGGACGATTCGAAGATCGCTGTCGGAAAGCGGATGCGCCAGTTGGGAGTGTCGTTGCCATCCGACAAAGTCGCCTCAGTCCGGTCAAGAGTACAGCAATAAGGATGAGATTCGCGTTTTTCCCAGCCTCACCGATGCCAGGCTTCAGGGATCTGGTTTGGCTAAGTCGTCCTCGAATAACGATGATATCAATGGGTAAACCTCTGTTCATTCTTTTATTTTATTTATAAAATTTGTTTATTTCGAAGGACATTAAAAAAACTTTTAATATTATTTGTTATCATATTGGATATTTTGATTATAATCATATTATCATATAATAATTATAATTATTAATGTGTTAGACAATTCTTTTATTTAAAAAATAATTTTTTTTGAAATTCTTACAGTCATATCTTGTATTTTGCGATCGACATCAGTATCAAAAGAAGTATGAAAGATAATTCGAAGAATATAAAGCTTAGCGGTGAAAAGATTAATTTCTTCGAAAATGGTAGATTATTTGTGAGAGACTCAAGATGCGGGAAATTTTCGGGACTTTTGAAGAGGCAGTTTCGTCTTACCGAAATAAACTCAAACTGTGCAAATAATTCGACTTGTCTAAAATTAGATTGAGACGATGAAACGCCAAACACGTTATTCATTACCTTCACGATCATTCACTCATCTATCTTTTTTTTATATCTTTCAGAGGAAATCTTCCCGAAACTGAACTTGAGGTAATTTCTTTTTCTCGATTTTATTTATCAACTGTATTTTGTATGATACTTTTTCATGTAACTGTGTTACGTCGATATGATGAAAAAAAAAAAAATTTATATCATAAACAATTTTTTTAAATTACTATAAAAATTCTGATTGGAAGACGATTTCATTCTAAATTAAATCTTAAAAATATGCTCGTATGAAAAATTCATTAGTCTGATAAGACTTTATCATACGTTACTTTACAGCACAATGTAAAATAGTGTCAAAAATAAAAAATTTCCTTATAATAATATTTTGAACTTTTTTCAATTTCTTCAAAAAAATTTTTTATAACAAATAAATGAAGCCAGTACAATTTGTAACAAAAGCTTGCATCCGAATGATTTTTCAGCGAAAGTACATGGCTCTGTCGATCGGTCTAGTCACGGACAGAGTAACCCTGTCTCGGAGAGTCGCACTTTCGATTCGTCAGAGGGATCAGTCCGAAAAGAATCTCGCTACCGAAGTGTACAAGATGCATCAGGATATACAGGTAAATCTTCTATCCTCTCTTTTTATTTTTCAAAACCATTTCCCCTTTTTTATTAATCAGTAAGAGTATTGATGTTTCAGTTTTTATATTGGAACAAAATTTACATGTTATTGGAATTCCAATAACACTGTTTTTTATGCAAATACTTTGAATACATACAATTATATATAATCAAAATTGTACATAGATTACAATGATTTTTAATTATAAAAATGTCTGCGATAGTTACGATTTCAGTAACTTGTTTAGTTCTTACTAATTCGAATGGAGTATATTTAGAATTGTTTATCTAATTAAAGAATGTTGGGAACATTTTTTTCATTGGGAATGGATTTAAAAAAATGCTCGTTTTAGCGAGATTGTTGGTAGATGAAATTCGTGAATGTTTACAGAATATTATTTTTTGTGTGTCAGCATGCGGTTTTCAAGTTTTAAAGGGAGTAGATGAATAAATGATGAGCAACAGGCAATTGTAAATGTGATTAGGATTTAGCGCCATTGTGCATCGATCGGGAATCCGTGGAGAGAGTCGAGCGCGTGAAACACCAACTGGAGATGATAAATCAATGCGCTCACAGAGTCTCGTGCACAGCTGAGACCCTCGGGGCCGTTCATCAGGAGAGTAGAGTCTCCAGGGCGGTACTTCTTGCTGATCGTTATATTCTCCTTCTCAGATCGAGATGCGACAAATTGGCTCTCGATCTCTCCGAGACAAAGTGAGGATCATCATCCTACTGTTGTTCTTACCAGTCCAGACTCTTTCGTTTTCCTGAGCTCTGAAAATTATGTCTAATTTTATATTGAACGCGAGCTTAATTTTATTTATTTATTTATACTTCCTCACTTATTTAAAGTGAAAATTCCTATTTTTGTTGGTCTATTACATTTTTGTATTTCTGATTCAATTCTTGATAGATTTGATCAACCATTTAATTAAACTAAAATATCCCAAAATTCTGTTTTAGGGATTATAATTATTTAACATTTTTTTATGGGGTAAAAAGATTTCAAATAATAATTATTAATATATATTTTTTTATATTTTATTCAAAAACTACATTTTTTTGGAAGAATTTATCAAACAGTAGAACATTGCAGAATAAACTAAAAACGATAAAACATAGTACAGTACAATTAAAGTTGATAAACGGATTGAGCCTTCAATAAGTCAATTTTTGGAGAAAAATAGTAATTTTTCTATACTCATTGCAAATTACGGAATCAATTTGCAGGCGCATCCTATCGGAAAATAACATCGTCATCGAGGAACATAACGGAGAACTCGGAGGCGATGATATGCCAAGGACCCGATATCGCGCAGTGCCAATCACTAATCGTACGATGGTTCGAAAAATAATGCAACAGACAAAACAATTCGTTCATTATTGCTTACGCTCGCACCATTTTTCTCCCTCGTACTTCTGATTTATATTGTTTATATTCATTCCATTCTTTTTATTATCTTTTTGTTTTTCAAATTAATACTTTTTTGAAATTTTTATTTTTTATGGGGTTTTAAAGGTGATCTGGTCAATCGACTAAATTTTAATCGAATCAACATTTTGTCCTTGTGATATATTTCTTCATTTACATAATTAATTACATCACTTTCATTTTAGTGTTTATTATCAAGTACTGAAAATTCGGTAAATTAATAAAATCTCTTAGTTATACGATTGTCAAAAATATTTAGATCTCGAATAATGTCACATGCATCGGTAAATTAGCACGTTTAAAAATTGAATTCCTCATGTAATTGACGGAAACGAATTTAACATTTGTTTGCAAAGCTTTTTTAAATGTATGATATATTTAAATTTCAGATTTTTATTTAATACATTTAAAGTTATGTGAATACGTTGATTTGTAAGTTCTCTTTCATCGACAGTGAGTTTTGAAAAAAAGCACGTAAATCGAGCAGCACGCTATCCGCATCATTCTTTGTTTCACGTCCGTTTTTTATCTTTCTCCGTCCGAACGCTAGTTCGGTCTAATTGTGCATTTGAATTTTTTTTTATTTTTCTAGATGGCTAGGAGAAGAGCTAGCATTGCGACGATATTTCGACCGTTGGGCAACTTCCAGGAAGTGACAAAGGCAACGACAATACTCTCTCTCTCTCACTCACTCTTATTTTTTATTTAGACGCTTATTGCTCTCAAGTCGCTTTATCCGGAATATGGGATGTTATTTCGCTCACTCACTTGATGTACATAGTTGTTGCTTGAATTATTATAATTCGAAATCTGGAAAAAAGATTTCAGTGCTCTCAGACCTGCGCCTCGTCGTTTCTTGCATGTTTTCTTTTCCTTCAACGATTGCATGCTTTTCCTCTATTAGGTCTTAGAATGTGGAATCTAAAAACGTACGGTAGACCATTTGGAGAGATTGCGTAAGCGGAGCTGTCTAACTCGCACGAATGTTAGCATCGTCGATACTTTTTCTATGTTTTGATTTTTAACATTCATTTATTTTCATTATTCACGGATAATAGGATCACAAAATATAAATAATGGAATATGTCAAACATTGAAATCATATAATATGTGTGTAATAAATATTAAATATTTCTTTTATTCGTTACTGCAGGAGGGCCTGAGGCAACGAAATTCCGTGTCGGGAAGAGTTACATTAAGAAGACCCTCTTTGACCGCCGAATCACAAAAATGGGAAACAGACAAGTTGGATCGAACCGAGTGAGTTTGGTGAAAAATCTCTCTTCCGAATAATTTTCGATTTTAATTGTTTAACGGGTTACATGTTGTCGTCGGTCGAAAAAAGGTGACTTTTTGTGAATTTTTTTGGGAAAACGATTGCAGGTTTCGCTCTGTTTTTTTTTCGTATCGTGAAAGGTATATTTTTTACTGTGTTTCATAATTTTTTTATTCTAAAGTCTTCAAGGGTTTACGTCTAGTCAGAATTTTTTCGGAACAACTCTTTCAATATCGGTGACCACGATATTTCAAAAACGAGTGGATCGATTTACTTGAAATTTTGCATACTTTTTTTATATCAGAAGGCAGTCCTTGATCGAAGGATTTTTTTTCCATACACACTTTTTTTATATCAAGGAATGTGAAATGATTTTCTCAAAGAAATTTAGACTTTCACTTTCGACCGCCGACCATTTTTTCAAAAATTAATATGTTATCAAAGACTAGATAATACGATACAAAAACTTAATCTATTTGGTTTTTTATTTCTGATGATCGGTGTAGAAGTTATAGTGGTCACCGTGGAAGGCCTGTTTCTGGACAGCGGTCCTTAAAATATATGTCTGCTCCATTTGTGAATTTTTTACACTACAAAAATTATGAAACATAGTAAACAATATACCCTTTACTATGAAAAAAGAAACAGTTCAAAAACTACAATCATTTCCCTAAAAAAAATCTAAAAAACGTGCTTTTTTTCGGCCGACGACTAGATGTGACCCCTTAAGGGCAATGGAAACCACGTGACCACCCAGATTTAGTAAATTACGGATTTATCAATTAATTAATGAATTGTCATAAAAAATTAGACCGTATCGCCGTTCTTTGTGTCGAGAATGTATCGCCGCTTTTTTGAGCTGAATTTGTCAATACATATTGAGACAGAAATCTGTAGAGAAAAAATTTCACTCGCGCCGTCCCCTCGTAATTTTTCTCTACAGATTTCTCCCTCAATATTGCAAAATTCTGCTCAAAATAGTATATTACACACCGAGATAAGGAAGGTCCTTTTTTACTTCCCGAGGAGTGTATACGATTTTTCTCATCGACGGAGCCGAAAAGCGAGGATTTCGTCCCGCGTAGCGAAACGAAAGTCGTCGCTTTCGGCCCGGCGGTGAGAAAAAGCAGTTATATGTTCTTTTCGATCCAAAGAATGGCGATACGGTGCAATTTTTTATAAGAATTCACTTATTAATTAGTAAATATTTTATTTCCGAAATCTAGTAACTTTTGGTTTCCATTGCTCTTAAACGATGTCAATTTTTAAAATGGCTTAATTAATAATCGGAAGTTATTAAGTTGTTAAATGACAACCCTCAAAGTTACTTTCGTAGGTCCCGATTTCGTAGGTCCCGGATTTCTCTCTCAAAATCGAATAATTAAACCTGAAAAAATTGCAGTATATTCCTTTCGATCTCAAGAATTTGCCTCTGGTCCAAATTTTCATGATAATTTACTCAATGATTAATAAAAACTAAACAAAGGTCGGAAAACAACTATCTCGCGGGAGACGCGCCCGTTCCTTGTTTATTTTTTCATTAATTAATACGTAAGTTTCCATGAAAATTTGGAGCAGAGGAAAATTCGTGAGATCGAAAGGAATATACTGTACTTTTTTCAAGTTCGATTATTCGATTTTGAGAGAGAAATCCGGGACCTATGAAATCTGGGTGGTCGCGTGGTTGTGATTGCTCTTAATCGCTGTTGTAGCTAATACACAAAAAATTCGAGACTCTTTCAGAAGACTAGAAAGTAAAAAATTCGCAAAATTTACGCTCTGAACATACTTTTGACATGGATTGTACCTACCAGTCCTCCAAGTGGATGAAAATACCGGAAAATATTTTGAAAAGTTTTCATCACCTTTATATTGACCCCAATACTTCCTAAAGGTCAAAAGATTTATTTGTACTTTGCAAATCGAATTGTTTTGTAAGTAAATCTTGAATTGAGAATTCAAATTTAATTTCATAGAGTCTCGAAGTTTTTATATGCCGAATTTATGAGAGAAATTTACTTACGCATAGTCAAGGTTTGAAACCTGGTCTTTGGCTCACTGAACTAAAAATATCTTTCAGTGTTAATTAACACGTCACAATCAAAACTTTTTGATGCAACAAAAAATTTTATAGCTACAGTGAAAATTATTGAGGAATGGACATATATTATTCAAATATTGTCCAATTTTTTTTGTTTTTCATATTCCTAGTCGGTTGTTTTATCACAAAAAATCAATCACGTTGAAAATTATAGTCACAAAACAAAAAAGAATCCAAAAGTCTCATTGATTATGTAAATGTGATATAACAAAATTTCTCAATGTTCCTCTTTAATTCAAATTGAATCTGCCCCTATGTGACAGTACCATTAAAAAATAAGGATTTATGAAAATTAGAATTGATAACAAGAAAAAATGTACGCAGCAGCAGTTCTAGCAGTATTGGTGAGCTGCGCGAGATATTCGAGCAAGCCGAGTCTAGACGAAATTCACGGGAGGAAAACAACAACAGCATATTGAGGTTGCATTCCAGTAATTTGAGTTTGAGAGACTCCGATGTAACGAACGAGGCCGATATTTGGATCACTGCGAGAGAAGAGCCGATTGTCCACCCGATTCAATCGAATTCCATTATAACGCCAGCCACCGATGACAACAACTCCGTTCATCAAACAATCACCAACACGACCATTCCATATCGGTATTAATTTATTTTTCATCTTTAATCGTAGTTACCAACTAACTTTTTTGTCTCATTGCAATTTGACAATGTCGATAATGATATTTTTCAGAGGGCGAAGAGCGTTAGCTGAATGGATAGCGAGAAATCGAAGTCCCTGGAGGCAGATGCTCTGGTACATCCTCATTTCTTTCTTCTTTGGATTTTACGTAAGCCAAGTAGTCTCATCCACCAATGAATGTTCTGGAAGACATTGGAGATGGTGGTCTATCGAGGAAATTCGGGAACATTTTTATCCACTGCAGGACAATTTACCCAGACCCATATGAATAATATCATGAGGACATCGACATTTCCCTTTCTACTCGAATCTTTGTAAAAACCCCTCTCGTGATACAATCAATTTTCTCGATTCGATCAATTAACGAAATGAGAATTATTTTTCGCTCAATGGCTGACAACTCTCTTATCCGCTTCTACGTATTCTAGGAAAACAAAAACAACATATATCGCAAAGTATTCCAATTTCATTTATGAATCATGACTTGCGAAATCGATGAAAAGAACCCTTTAATTAAGAATTGGCTTCGTGTATATAAAATATGTAAAATCTTTTTCTCAATTCACTTTCAAACTTGTCACATGCTTATTCTTTGTGATTTTTTCCTAAGCCAAAAAGACCTATGTACTTTCGAAATAGAACATTATTCTATTGTGAAGAAATAAAGAAAAACAAACAAATGCTAAAATAAAGAGAATAGACTGGTCTACTCCAAATATTTGTACGCTTTCTAATTCCATTGAATTGTTCATTACAATTTTTTGGGGTAATTATGTGGTCCAGAAAAGTGAACTTAAATTTTTTGGTAATTATGTTCCCAAGTAAAAAAAAGAGTATGTATTTTAAAAAAAATAAAATTCTACTATTTTATTCATTAGGGATTTTTAGTTTCCAGAGTTTTATTTATAAGATCGGTAAGTGCATTACCATTTTCATTAATTCATTCTGTGTTAGGAGCAATGGCAGTCACGTGACCACCCAGATTTCGTAAATTTCGAATTTATCAATTAACAAATGAATTGTCGGTGACTACGATATCTCAAAAACGAGTAGATCAATTTACTTGACCTTTTGCATACTTTTTTATATCAAATTGCAGTCCTTGGTCGAAGGATTTTTTTTCGACGCATAGTTTTTTTTTATATCGAGCCAAATGAAGGGATTTTTTCGAAGAAATTTAGACTTTCATTTTCAACCGCCGACCATTTTTCCAAAAATTAATATTTTATCAAATCCTTCGATCAAAGAGCAGATAATACGATACAAAAACTTGACCTATTTGGTTTTGCATTTCTGATGATCGGTGTAGAAGTGTAGTGGTCACCGTGGAAGGCCTTTTTCATATTATATCTGCTCTATTTGTAATTTTTTTTCTCATCGACCGAAAAGCGAGGACTTCGTCCCGCTACGCGGGACGAAAGTTGTCGCTTTTCGGCTCCGTCGATGAGAAAAATCGTATACACTCCTCGGGAAGTAAAAAAGGAAGGTCTCAGATCACATATCACATGTAATTATTATACAAAAAACTATTTTACTTCCCTCGGTGTGTAATATACTATTGATGGAAAAGGTAACAGTTCGAAAACTGTAATCGTTTTCCCGAAAAAAAATCAAGAAAATGTGCTTTTTTCGGCCGATGACTGGATATAACCCCTTAACTAATTTTAGGTTTTCTATTTACTCAATTTTATTTAACAGTTTTAAATTTACATTTTTTTTACTTTTCCCATCGTAAAGTTGATAAAAGATACGTGAACTTGGTCGTTTCGTCACCGCTTTTCTGCAAATCTGATTGTTCGCGATGGCGCGAAATCGTTAATTTGACCAACTTCATTTTTTATTGTATCTAAAATTGGCTCGAATTTTGACAACTGTCAAACATCGGAAATTCAAATCGCGTGAATCAAAGAAAAAGAAAAATAAATCGAAAAAGCGCACCGTGCCGAAAAAAGTCGTTTCAAGATAAATGAGTTTAAAGGTTGACGTACAGATACTTTAAGATACGCTCTCTACCTGGTTTATGAGCTGTAGAAGCTATAATATTAGGAATTTCCGCATGAAAATTTCACAGTAATTAGTTAGTTATTGAGTTTACCCTGCATACCCTCTTCAGGTTTTTACAGCTCTTTTTCTCAGTGTACTCATATTTCCTCTCTGTAAACACCATCTACCTCTGTGAAGTTGGCCGCTGATCCACCATCCTATATATGCTCTATTCCCACCTCTGTGAAGTTGGCCGCTGGACTTTCTCTCGCAATTCTTTCCATACCTAATTTATTGAGAATCGTTTGAGAGAGTTTGAGAGAGCAAAGAAAATGTTTGAGAGTTGATAGTTTTTTTTTTAATTAGATCATTCTATTCCTTTACTTCCCCCCCCCCCAGATTGCGTCCGCAGCCGACTTCACACCTAACACAGCATTCGCACAAGAGGACCTCTTGCGTCATGAATCCAAAATTCATACCTAGAGAGGAAATCTAACGAATTTTTCACGTATCACGATCCACGTGACAATTATGAACTTCGGTACCGGGAAGAAAATAATTTTTTTTAAATCACGTTTAGCGATTCATGATTTTGACAATTAGTTTTTATTTTTAATATTTATAGATGATTACTGATTATTGACGAAGATAATCAGTTACGGAAAATGAATTTAATTAAAATTAAATACATAAAATAATTTAAAGAATTCAATCTTGACTCTAAATTAAATCTTGTAAATACTTTAAAATTTTATTAAATATTCTTAAATATCTAGAAAATGTTTATTTATAGTTAAATAATTATTAAAAACTCATTTTTTACGGAAACAAACATTATTACTCCAAAATTAGCTGAAAAGTGTAGAATTATTCTTTTCATGACCTTTAAATTCATTCTCTTCTTCATCAAAATGTAAAAGAGAATGCAAAAAGCAAACTGCATTTAGTCAAGACGACAACTTTCTCCAACGGTGAAATCTTAACAGAGAAAGTACGGATGATCTTAACACAAAAACAAGATCGCTTCATTTCTCTCTGCACCGTGGATCGATTCGGACTGAAATTTTGAACGATCCTCTGTATTATTTGTATTATCCTCTGTAAAAATTTCTGCACGTAAACATTAAAAAGGTTTGAAACAATTACGAAAAAAAATTTTTTAACAATATTTTTTATTGTTTATCAATATAATATTAAAAATAATAATATAACCATTGAAAATTTTATTTATTTAGATAAAAAAATGGAGTTAACTTTTACAACTGTCGAAGGCGAGATTGGATCGAAGCTGGATCGAATGTTCGGTGTCAAATCAAGTTTTTTAAAAGTTGAACCAGGACAATGTTTACTCCCGCCACATTACGTGTTTTTGGCGACCAAAATTAGAGATATGGAAATTCGTGAAGACGACGTATGGATGGTTTCGTATCCACGCACAGGTAATATGTAATTTTTATTTATTTATTTAACTACACAAGATTTTTCAATAATTTAATTTTTTTAATAAAAAAAAATAATAATTGCAAAAATTTGCTATTTTTAAGGTAGTCACTGGGCACAGGAAATGGTTTATTGCATAGGGAATGATTTTGATTACGAGAAGGCGAAAACTCTGCTGCTCGTTCGTAATCCTCTACTCGAGTGAGAACAAAAAAATTGTTAAAATATTTAAAATAGTAAAAAAAGTGCAGTTATATATTGTTTGATAATATTTGTACGATTCGTTATTTATTACTTACTCAAATAATTATGAAATTAATCGTAAGTTAATTTCTATAAATTTCTTTATTCCTTATTATAGGTTTTATGTACGGATTAACTTACATAAAACCTTGTAAGTTAATTTTTCAACGTAATAAATGTTTTTTTAAAGAGCATCTGCCCTCATGGTGACCGGTGATCATGTCAAAATGTTCGAGCAACTTGGAAATTCGGTTCAAAACGTCGAAAATGCGCAGAGCCCGCGTTACGTAAAAACGCATTTGCCATGGGATTTGTTGCCAGAACAATTGCATAAAAAAAAATCGAAGGTAAAATATATTTTTACTCCAAATTTTTATTAAAAAAAAAATACGGAGATAAAATCCATTTTTACTACTTATAATTATGTTTCGATGAAAATTTACACAATTCTATAAAAGAATTCGAAGATAAAATAAATTTCTATTGAAAATTATCATATTATTTTTAAAAATTTTATTATCACATGACTTTCAGATTGTCTATGTTGCCAGAAATCCGAAAGACACTTGCGTCAGTTTTTATCACTATTGCAGACTGATGCATAATATTGAGGGAAGTTTCAACGACTTTGCCGAATTATTTGTTGAGGATAATGGTAAAAAAATAAAAATATATTATTTATCATAAATCACAAAAAAGAGATTAAATCATTTTAAAAAAATTTAGCACCAATGGGTCCGTTTTGGAAACATGTACTGGCATTTTGGAAACGAAGAGATTACGAAAATATTCTTTTCCTTACGTACGAAGAAATGAAGAAGGTGAGAAAAATTTTTTTTTCGTACACTTTCAAATGATTCCAATTGATTAATTCAGTATCACGTATTTTTAAAAATAATTTTTTCATTGATTTTTTTAGGATCAGGCGGCAGCGATTCGACGAACCGCGAAATTTTTGGGCAAAGCTGTGACACAAGAGCAAGTTGACGAATTGTCAAGGCATTTAGAATTTACGAAAATGGCTGCGAACCCAGCAATAAATTTGGAAGGTATTCTCCCACGTGACATCTCCGATCCTGACACGAAATTTATAAGAAAAGGAAAAATCGGGGACTGGAAGAATTACATGTCCGATGAGATGTCACGAAGATTCGACGATTGGATGAACAAAAATCTCGAAGGCACTGGCCTCCATTTCGATTGCCTCGAATCGTAAATAAAAGTTTCGACAAGTTTATCTTTAAATATTTTTTAATCGACAGAAAACGTGTTCAATCCAACAAATATTAATGACTGACAGTTTATTATTATACATTTTTAAAGCTAATATTTCAATTTGTGTAAACAATAGAAAATTTATTTTAAGATACAAAATTATCAGACAAATATTTTTACAATTACACCCCTCTTCATAAATTTTTCAGTCGAGAGTCTTGAGAAATGCATATACTCTAAAAATATATGTCGATGTTGAAATTTTGAAAAATTCGAAAATACTCAAAAATTATTTCACTCGTCTCTCGAATTCAGTAAAATATAAAAAAATAAATGAATTGGTTGCTTTTACATGTCATTATTCAGGATAATATTATGTACTTATAGAGTAATTTAAAAAAATGTACAAACGAAAAGTGTTTCCAACATCGAAACGACAAAAAATTGTAAGACAATGAACGATTCAGAAACAAAATGTTAATATACGAAGCTATTGACAACAATGTATGAAACGATATCGAAATAAATTATTACACTCTCGTTCTTTAGTTTTTCTTATTTTTTTATTTGACTCCGTGTCTTTCCCTTACCATCATCTGGTCTCCTTGATGCAGTGACTATCAATCAATGGAGAAGAGAGTGCAGCGGTACTGCAATAAAGATGGCGTGTATATTCGTGTTCTGTCAGTAGTCTCGTCTAGATGAGAAATAAAAAAAAATTGTTGGCCTGTAGCGAAAAACTCTCATTCTCAAAAGAATTTTTCGATGTGATGAGATTAACAATATTCTTCATAGAGCAGTGAAAAAAAATTGAAAGAAAAGATCCAGCTCGTGACAATAATTTTGTGGTTTAACGTGATAACGAGAAGAATCTTTGTTGCGCGACGTTCGCGTATACACTTGAGTTCTTTCAATGGAAAATATCAAAAGTGACACCCAATGTTTAACCTAACACACTATTTGAACCTTGAACTACGCTCTTTTATTAAAACATGTATTTCATCGATTAACAGATTTAAATAATAATACGATTTATTCGTGATATTCTTAATATTCGTGATATTAATATTTTAGGAATAAAAATCAAAATATTACATTTTTTTAATATCGAAGCACGCGTAACGTTCATGTCAATTTGAGAGAAAATTCGATAGTTCGCTCTATCGCGATTCGGAGCAGAAAAACGGAGTGAAGTGAACATCGTAAATAAATACTGTATCGTCTAGAGTAGTTTCACTCACAGTTCCTTTGCGTTGAGCGAATTTTGTAAATACGATAAAAATGCCCAAAATAAGAACAAAACAGCTGACTGGAGGTTCCTGGCTACAACAGAGAGAACTTGGTATTCGTTTTCCGCTTGGACATGGCGATCGTTTTTACAAGACTCTTTACTCTTCTATCAGACCTGTAAAGACCTGGGATCACAGAGAAAATCTGTGCAATGCTATGCACGGTGGAGTTTTCAATTTGGAGTATTCTCCCGATGGGTACAGATTTAATTGAAATTATTCCTTATAAGTTATGTTCTATTCTTAGGAATATCTTATTCGTTATTTTTTTCCTTTACAGATCTTTATTGTTGGCAGCGTGTGAAAAAAAGAGCATTTTGATGTTTGATCCGCTCTGCAGACGCCTCATACATGCCATAGATAACGCGCACAATGATTGTGTCAACTGTGTAAGGTAAGTTTCAATTTTGTTTTATATTTTTTGTATACAAGACTGTATCAAATGGTGTCCACAAATTAATGGTAATTCGTTGTCATTTGGATCATTGTTATTGTCTATGGATAGTATTGGATTTTACTGGTATTTTTAACAAATCAAATTGATATTTCATTTAAAGTTTGTTGTGTCGAGTCTTAGACATGGAAATATTCATTGTGCATACATAAATTTCCATATTTTATGGTTTTCTATTGTTTTACCATTTTTAAATTCTACATTTTTTTAATCGTTCTTTGCAACTGAATTTTTTTTCTAGATTTCTAGACCAGCGCATGTTTGCGACTTGTTCCGATGACAGTACCGTAGCCTTGTGGGATGCGAGAAATCTGAAGCAACGAATACGAACTCTCAAGGGTCATTCCAATTGGGTGAAAAATATAGAGTACAGTCCCAACGATGGTTTATTATTGACCAGTGGATTTGATGGTAGCATATACACATGGGATATTAACAGGTGATTTATATAAACAAATACTAATATACTTTTTATTTGTTCGCAAGCAGTTTTACTTAATTGTATCTAATTGTTTTCAGTTTCACTGAAAATAGTTTCATATGCAATCGGGTCTTTCACACGAATGGTTTGATGCGCACTAGGCTCAGTCCTGATGCCTCGAAAATGCTCATCTGTACAACATCCGGATATCTCATAATTATTCATAATCTCAAATTGAGTACTCTCTCCCAAGATCTTGCTGGTTTCAAGGTAAAATAATATTCTTTTCTCTATATGGTACATCAAAAAAAATACTTGTATTTTTTTTAACGATCCAGTAAATGAGTGATTATGATGTATATATTTTTTCTTTCAGCCGAACATGTACAGACTCATGCAACTGTCCCAAACGACGATACCAGTTGCTGCTAATTTCACACATTTGTTCTCAAATTCCCGAGCTCACAATAGAGTTGAATTTTTGACGGATTTTCCGGTCGGTGACGATGCCGAGGTCATATCCAGTCTTCAGGTTCACCCGCAGGGCTGGTGCGCTCTATCCAGGAACGTGAGCAACGGAGAGAAATCAGAAGTAAGTTTCTAACAGAGTTATGATTTCATTAAAACTGTAAAAAAATTCTCATATCTCAGTTCGTTTTCTATTATGGGATTTTAATAGAAAACGAATTGAAGCGAAACGAAAACGGATTCATTTTCTTCAGAACTCGAATGGAGTAAAACTATTGACGAATGAAATGTCATCTTACTTTCAGCCCGTACTGTCCTGTCTTGATATTCTTTTATGTATCGTACTTGGTGTCACGACGACTGTGTCTCTTCATTCATGATATGTACCACGACATTGACTAAAAAGTGTTTTCTTTTTCAGTGGACTTGCATTCATGACATTCAAGAACGGGACACATCCGAATTGATGGATCAAGTAAAAGAAGGCGACGACGGAACATGGCCGTTCAACGAGTCGAACGAGGATGATTTCGACATGAGCCAACAACCTCCGCCCCCGCGTTCGGGAATTACCTCTCCATTCGTGATAGACAGCTCGAATCACATGAGAATATTCCAACCAATGCCACACTTGAGGAACAGCGCCTTCATTCCCACCGAGGCGAGTCAGCCGGTAAGGGTGACGAGGAACACCACCTGGCAGGACTTGCTTCGTCCAAATCTAAATTCGACTGCACGACCGGAGAGACAAGTAGTTAGAACCAATTTCGGTGTCGTCGAGATCAGCACGAGCGGTACCTCGGAAGGCGAGAGGACACGAAACGAAGACGAAACGAGACAAAACTCAGATACAGATCGCGAAGGAAATAACGTAACCAACGATGAGGAACGCGAACGCGATCCCGAGCAGGATGATCGGATTCCACGTTCGATATTCTCGTCCCGATACTCTCAGATGACCGACTGGGGAAGACGCAGAATCCTTGAGAACGAGCTATCTCGCGCTGAGGAACGCGAACGCGAACCCGAGCAGGATTATCAGATTCCGCGTTCGTCATTCTCGAGTCGATATTCTCAGATGAACGACTGGCGAAGACGCAGCATTCTTGAGAACAGTAATTTCTCGACAGCGAACGTCGAGCTACACGTGAGTTCGACCGATGTCTGGGAAGCTCTCGTGGCCATCCGGGAGGCTCGACTCAGACGCGAGCGGGACAGATTCCATCCGAGCAACGATCGTCAACGCTGGCTCAGCAGATCCAGCAGGGGAGTCAGCGGCAGCTTGCCACCGAGAGCTTCACACACCGTTGTCATAATCGGCTCCAGCGGTCGGCAACAGACCCAAAATCGACAAGGACAGAATCCCATGTTCGCTATACCTCGAAATCACAAAATTCACCAGAACGTTTCGAGGCTAACGCATTACATAGAAGAACCAAATGTCGGATCTGGATACATAAAGGAATTGTGCTTCTCAGCGGACGGAAGATTGATCTGCTCGCCTTTCGGCTTCGGTGTTCGTCTCCTAGCCTTCTCCGGCGAGTGCCAAGAGCTTTCGAATTGTGTACCGGCTCCGAACAAATCCGTGCAACTGGCGGAACTAGCGACGAGTCTCAGTCATACCGACATCGTCGTCAGCACGAAATTTTCCCCCCGACACTGTCTTCTCGTCTCCGGATGTCTCAGCGGAAAAATCGTCTGGCACCAACCGGTCGTCTAGCAAAATTGAATCGGTCCTCCGCTTTTTTCCGTTTTTCATAGTATTTTCGGTTGTTCGATATGATCGAATGACTCGCGGGAGAATTTGTCTCGCGAAGTGATGTCAAGATGTTGGTAAAAATATTGCATTTCCGTATTATGTTTTCTTCTCGGACACGGTTGGCTGTTTCGGCGTGTGCTCGTTGACGAAAATAAGTTATTAATGAAATTTTCCGATTCTATCGTTTAGCGTAGGTTTCGCTTGATGCCGGACGAAACGTCAACCGTCTCGGAGAAAATGCGTGAGGAAACTTCATCCGACATCGCAATTTGACACTTGCATGGCCAATGTCTAGAATATTAGACAATTCGTTCCGATGCTGGAGATTTATCCTCGCTGCGAATTCAAAATAAAAATTCTCGAGTTCGACGTGGCTGGATCTGCAAAAACGACGGGAATAAACTAAATATCGGTACCTGCAAATTTCCAATCGTACAATGGCATTTGATAAAACTTTACAATCATTGTATTTAGAATCCGCGAAATTATTTTTCTCTTATTGAAATGAATTATTTTTTTATATTTTCAATCGAATCTGAATTACGGAAAATTTTCAAGAGCCACGTTGAGCTTTTTGTATTTCGCTTTTGAATTCATGTAAAAAAAACTGACAGTGACGAAAAAAAGAAAAAATTCAGTTTTTCGCTGAATGTGTCGTAAAAATTGTTACATTTTTTTTTATAATAATCAAATTATGTCACAAAGAAGATTTTTGGTGTCACATTATGAACGAATCTCTTTGCAGTCTTCGGAATCTGAAAACAGTCGATTTCTTTTAACGTCAGTGATGCCCGAGCAGATAATTCAGTGAATCACCGACGTTTTTCTCTTATTTTTGCCATGCATGGGTCAAAATATTTCAAAGTAGCAGCATTACTTTCTTTTTCTCACTTCATTCGTACTTTAGACTTTTATGTTCTTTTTCTCTTTATTACTTTGAAGCGGTATACGTAAATGTTAAGGAAGAAACGTTTGATAGAAAAATATTACGACGTATTTTCAATTATTTTTTCTTTTTTTTCTGGAGTCAAATTTACGTGCAGGAAACTGGAGTCCGAACGAGAAGGTTTTAAAGATTTTATCGCGATAGAAAAAGTACTCGAGGATTCGATCTGGCGGACGAAAGGAAAGCCTCTGTGACAAGTGTAAATAATTCATTGTGGTCACGAAGAACATTTTTTGTCCCTCATTACCTACGAGATGGCAACGAGGTAGATTTTATAATTCTTATTTTTATTTTCTCGGTAAGAAGAGATTTTTTTTCCCTCAAAGTTTTCGTGAATAGAAAGAAAAAACGAAACGAGAGAAAAAATCGCTCTTGAGATTCGACAACTGCGACGTTGTACTTAAAAAAAATCTCAGAAACCGAAAATCATTAAATGAGCCATTTTTTAAATATTTTTTGATCGAAGAGAGAGCAAAAAAGGTACGAAAAAAATACAATCGCCGGATTTTTCTTTCGTTCAGTCGTCGTCCTTTTTTTTAATTTCTCTTGCCCTCCGTGAAACTTTTCGAAGCGATTTATCCAGCCAGATGCGTCGTTATCCCCGTTATGGCGATTCGCGCGAAATCTTATAACATTGAACCTATACTATTGTGTACAGTAGTTAACGTGATCATTGTTTTGTAAAATTTTGTTTTCATTTTCTATTAATAATAATAAAAATAAGAAAGGAACAATAGTCCGATACCAAATTACGAGTTTATTTGTGAAATGTCTTTTATCCGACGTTTTTTTTAATTATCTAATATTTTTCAAGTGCATACAATAATGAAAATGCACAAACAAAATCGACGAGTTTTTTCCATTTTTTGTGAATTTTTATCAAAAACCTCTGAAAAATATTTTTCGTTGAACCAATTTTTGTTTCAATATATAAAAAATATCGAAGCTACATAGTGAAGATGATAAAATATTTGATGAAATTTGGACAGAATGTTCTATACAAATATGAAAATATTTTTTTCAAAATTTTCGTCGTATTTACAGAATAATTGAACAACAAAAATACGTTTTTAAGATTTACAGCTGTATAATCCGTGTGTGAGAATGCATTTTGTTATTTGACTATTCAAGAACAATCTGGATCAAATTTATGAAATAATATTTACTTATTCAATGTTCAAGAACATTGTCACTGAATTTTATAAAAGTTTTATTGTCTTTCAATTTTCTATGCCATTTAAATGTTTTTACTTTAATATTTAGGCATTGGAACCTGGAGATGTTTTTTATTTTGGTCGAATTTTTATTAAAAATGATGGAAATTTTTTTTTTTAATTCGAGGACTGTCACATTGCGACCATGAATTTAATCCGACATGATGAACGAGAGACTGGAAACGCATTTCCTTCTTCTTGGAGGATTGAATACTCACGCGTGATAACGTCGTATCGCCGATAGATGAATGTCGCAGCGAATGAGTTATTAAATCCGAGATTGGGAATTTTACCGATACCATAATTACCGATAAAACTCTTTTATATTTTTCTCTTTATTCGGTGAAACGATCGCGAGCTGGCTCGAGGAATCAACATGCGACTAGGTACGATTTTTTTTCCCTTGCTGCTGGGATTCTTCGGAGCTGGGAAAAGTCAAGCGACTTCGGAACTCGACGAGACGACCTGCGAGGAATCGAAGCAAGTATTGATTTTATCTAAACTGTTAAAAATATTTTATTAACAATTTTTTAAAATTAATATATGAGAAATATTTAAAAATCACAGAGATGGAATAATTTAATTTATTATTATTTTTTCAATTTTTTTATTTTAACTTTATTTTTAATAAAAAAAAAATTAATTTAATAATAAATAAATAAAAATATTGATAATAATATTTTTGACTTTTATTAGATTGAAATGGATTTTCCTGCTGAGTCCGAAGGCAAACGAGACGAGTTTCGTGTCCGATTTGTTGAAGTCGACGAGATCGGCGATCGTGGAATCGAAAAACGAGGCCGGTGACGTTAGAATTTCCGTGAGCACGAAGGATTTTCCAGTTTTTAAAAAAAAGCTTGAATCCGCGAATATTTACAAATCGCACGGTTGGCAGTGTACGATCCTGACGCCGAAACTTTCGATGGAAAATTTTGTGTCACTCGATAGTGGAGAAAAGTTTGAAAAGTTTTCTGGTGTTCCGGGAACGATAACTGCAGCCTCGAATTTGCGAGATCTTTCTAGGCGAGACATGACGAGTTTTTCCTCCAATATTACGAAATCTCACGATCAATCTACCAAACACTCGAACCGAGCTGAAAAGCCCTCGAGCAAGAAATCCGGCAAATTTAATGGCAAAAAAAAGACGCCCCGAGGCAGAAACTTCGGCACTTCCGCTTTGACGCCACGAGCGACGAAAAAGCCGAAGACTCGAGAACCAATTAATTTCAAATCTGGAAGGAAGAAAATCGGTAACGCTGCCAAAGAAAAAACAACGATAAGAACTAATAAAAAGAATTTTTCTCGTAAAAATGGACGTAAGAAAAATTCGAAAAGTGGCACGAAAAATATGAACGTCAAGACGAAAAAAAACGATAAAATCTCGAACGACAAAATGTTCAACGAAATGTCGGATAACGCGAGAAATAAGTCAAACAATTTGGACCTCAAGACACGAAAAAATATGCCGTCAAAAAATTCGAGAAAATCAAAAAATCAAACGAAAAATAAAAACATGAAGGTATTACCAAAATCATCAAGGATTAAGTCAAATTCTACGAGTGAAAGAAAAATTCGTTCCATTGTTGAAGAAGAAAAAAATTTGAAAAGAAAATCGAAGAAATTTATAACACAAATAAAACAATTTCCAAAACAATTTGGAAAAAAATTGACGAAATTGATAAAAAGCGTTAAAAATATTTCCAGTAATCTTCGTGACAGTATTAATCGCAAAACCGAATTAAAAAGACGACAAAGAAGAATGACGAGAATGAAGCGTCAATACGGAAAAGAAATTGTTCTTCCTTGCTCACCGTCCGGTTGCCCGTTGATAAAAATATCGAATTTTTGCGGTGAGGATGGTCAAGAGTACATTTCGATCTCGTTACCTTCCGTCGCGGAACCAATTTCGTCCTTCCTGAAAAATAATAAACTTCTAGAAAATGGTTCTTCCGATCAGTCCCGTCCGACGACATTGGAACCGGAAGTTCGCGAGCCCAAAGCGCAAAACCCTCCGGAAAATAAAATCAGTGATACAGACACGAATGGAACGTTGTTTTTGTTTCCTCAGAAGAAAAATCACACTTCGAGCCCAATACCAAATAAAACTCCGAGCACGATACCGGAAGAAATTTTGGATAGTTCAGCCACGGAGATTCCACTCGAAATGCCAGAAGTCGACGATTACGAATTATTTTTCCAGGAGCAATTGGCTCAAGACGGAAAGGAAAATCCTGCAGAAATCAAAGGAGCAAACGAATATTCTGCCAATCAGGAAGTATTTTTGCCTGAAGAAAATCTGCTCAGTCCTCAAGGTTTTTCTTCTCCGTTGGAATTGGAACAGATGATGAATCCAATGGGCTCGAATCCCGCGTCGTATCCTACACACGGATTGGCTCGAACCCAAAATCTGACGAATTCGTTCCCACATTCGTGGCCAGGAGTTTACAAAAATCCAACAACTGGAGCACAAAATTTCTCCAGCAATCGACCAATGCCTCAGAATTCTCAACAGTGGCCAGAATCCGGACATGACAATTATTGGAAGCCGGGGATCGATCTCGAAATGTGGAAGAAACAAAAAATGAAAGAGATGGAAGCAAAATTCTTGGAAGAAAAAATGAAATTGCAATCATCGCTGGAAGATCCTGATCGAAATAAATTCCAAAATGTAGAAAATCTTGAAAAATTTGATAGAAGAAATTCGTCTGCTCAAACGAAAGTGACCGAAATGGATAAAAAGGAAGATGAGATTGAAGACGATGATAACGAAAATATTGAGGATGACGATGACGATGATGAAGCGGACGAGGATTACGCTGACGACGAAGACGAAGATGACGAAGATTATACCGAAGACAACGAGAAAGATCGTCGAAGAAGATTTTTAAACGATGATTGGGAACTAGACTGAAATATTGAAAAATAATTAAATGGGTGAAACAGTTTTGTCGTTTTTTTTTACAATTTCAATATATTTTTTTAAACATATTAAATACATAGTACATAAAACATAGTAGCCCCTTTTTCATCGTATGTGTATACATGTAGATTTCGTTTCTGATTATGATAAAAATATTTAATAAAAATATTTAAGTTTATAAATGTAGCGATGTAGCTTCATCGATGAATATTTCTTAATTCAACGAACACGTTTCTATTTTAGGATCGAATTTACATGACGATGATTCCGGAAATAATGAGGAGTAAAGTCAGTCTGATAAAATGAAATTTATATCCTAGAGTAAATAAAAATCCGGACATTGACGATCGTCGAATTTTCGATTTATCTTAAAAGCTACATATTTCAATTGACGATAGTCTTCGATGAATCGTGAAAAGGATATCGAAAAGTATTTATCGTTAAAAGAAGACAAAAAAAACTAGCACACATCAAAATTCTTGATCGTTGAGCATCGAGCATCGAAATGACAAAACGCGAAATACTTATGAAAATGATCGATGAAGAAAAAAAATGGTTTAGATGAGTTTGAGCAAGTAGCGAAAATGATTTTACATCCGACTACCAGAGTAATGTAAATTTTTAACGATCCTGGCACGAGGCGTTGGACGACGATCCTTTTTGTTCCAAATCAGATCGCGTAATACAAAATTATCGTCAGAACGATGTATTGAAAGTTCGCGATCAGCATTTCTCCTGTACTCGAATATTCCTGATCCTCATGATGATCGGTATGAAGTTGTTGACTATCCGGATGATCCATGTGGCTGGAATGATCGTGCGAAGAATGATCATGAACAGAGTGATCATGAGAAGAATGATCAGGGACAGAATGATCATGGAAAGAACGATCATGAGGAAAATGATCATGAGCCGAATGATTAACCAGCCGATCGGTATCATTTACCAAATGGACATTCGACAAATCTCTCAAATCATCATTTCCTGATCTTTTGTTCCTCTTCAACGCCGTAAGCTTCGTGATCCCGGAATTAGAGAGAAAACGATCTCTTCCAGTCGCTTCGTACTCCTGATTTTCATAATTCGCCGAATCGTCAATTCTCTTTTCACCCGGAATCGGCGGAGGAAGTTCTCCCTTGAATTTCCCGAATTGCGGAGTCTTGCTGAGTATCTCAGATGACAAATGACTTCTGGATCGTTTGTTCTCGACCTGCGGTACGGATTGAGCGAGATTTTTGTCCTCGATCAATTTCCCGTCGTAGGTCACGAGCGGAGCTCGCGTTCGGCCATTTTCGATTCCTTTGCTGCTGGAAAAACTCGAACTCCCGCTCGGCGGAAGATAATAAGAGTCCAAACGATCGGCAGCCATTTCCATGTCGTCGATATCGTCGAGTCGCGTTTTCCGTCTCGACTGCGCTTTCCGCAATTTCTTCAGTATGTTCTTCTTCGCGTTGTTCCGATCCAACGGCGATGGCACGAACATCGGCTCGAAATTTTCCTGATCATAATTATCCTCGTTCTCCGCCTCCTCCATTTGATAATCTTCGCTCTGAACGTTCATGAAAACTTGACTCCTTCCAGCGTTACTGTCTCTCTCAACGTTCCGTATGATCGGCTTGAAACCGCTCTCGATCACTATGGAATCGGGATCGAATCCCGTATTTCTTGCCGGTTTTATGATCTGGACGATATTCGAATCGAGAACTTCCTCTTCGGTTGATATTTTCGGTTCTGCGTGTTGTTTGCTATCTTTCGTCAGTTTTATCTGATTCTCGATCGCACTCTCATTGTATTCGTTGACGTGATTAGCATTATTGTTAATGTTATTGTTATTATTATTATTATTATTAATATTAACGTTATTGTGAGAGCCATTTTGCTTGCCGATCGGCATTTTCTGAGGTCCCTGGTAGATCGATTTCTTCCTCTCGATCATCAGCGGTCTCGATGATCCGGATTGCAAGGGCGGGAGATCCTGACCACCGGAGACCAGCATCGACGAGATTACCGGTCGTCGCTGAGAAATTTTCTGGACTATCGGTCTCCTGACGATCATGATCTGCTGCTGGCCGATTTTGTGCGGATTCGTGATGACGGTCGGATGATTCTGGGGCGGTCTGGAATATACGTACTGCGAGGTTCCCGGATGAGAATAAGCGTATTTCGTCTGTCCGTAGCTCATGATCGGTCGTTGATCTGTAACGAGGTTAGATGAGGCTTGGTTAGATGATGGGGAGGGCAAGATGGAAATCGGAACCGTGGAGGATTGGCGGGTCTCCTGGTCGTCCGTCAGCTTCGTCTTTTGCTCGTCAAAATTGCTCAAGCCGAAGCCGTTCGTTAGCTCGGACGTGACGTTAGTCGCTGCCGATTGCTTCCAATTGTTAAGGAATGCCGATTTATCGGCCGTATCGATCGGTATCTCGCGATAAAAGTGAACATTACCGAGAGACTGGGATCTGAGGTCGTTACGATGATGCGGCCTCGGGCCGTAAACGCCTCCTGGTGGACGATTGTTAACCGATTCCAAAGCAAGCTGAGATCTCGTCACGAAATGAGGGTAATGATGATGAAAGCTCGTCAGTTGCGGTGAATAGTGATGATTGTGATGGATGATCGGCGGTTTCATCGATTGATAGCTCAACGATCGAATCGGCAGAGTTTGCTCCTCGTAATTTTTGACAACTTGCCTCGAATCGTAAGGAAATCCACCGAGACGCGGCGCAACGGGCGTCGTCATCGGCGATTTACTCGTCGTTGATGTTAATTGAGCGCTGTTATCGTCAATGTTCGCTGCTTGCATCGCGAACTTGCCGTTTAAGCTTCCAGCTTGATTATTGTTAGGCGTAATTGCATAATGGGGGTAATTGGCATGCTGCTTGTGAACGTGATAACGCAACGAGTGCTCGCCCTGGGAATTCCCAGGCGGATTATGATAATAATTATTTGGATGGTATTGGTAATGACTCTGATGGTTGTTATGATGATTGTAATGATGATGAAGATTACGATGTTGTTCGTAGAATTCTGGCGGCTGCGTTACCTTGCTTGTCACACGAATGCTCGATGAACCCTCCAAATCGGAAGTTCCTTCCTTCTCGGCCTTCGGCGCGTCCGCGTACACGGCCAGGCTCTCGCTGGCCTGAGCTGCCGTAGAATCTTCGCACTTGTCCACCACGTTGATCTTCCAGCCCAAATAACGATGCGTGTAGCACTTTAAAATTAAAGAAAATATGATTTACAAATTTTTTTTTAATATAATTTTTAAAGCTCTCTGGATGTTTATTTATCATTTAAACGGGAAGGGAAAATAGTTGAAATTTGTATAAATTATTCGATTGGATAAATTAATGGCAATTTTTTAGGGTTCAGTATTTTTGTAAAAATTATCGATGCAATTTGATTCGATTTAATTTAATGTTATTTACAGTTAAAATATTGAAATGACATTTCAATATTAAAAATAAATGCGAAAAATATTTTATCCTGATGAATAAATTAAATTGACGTTTCAGCGTTTATCTTGTCTCCGTGGGAGAAAAGAATGTAGAAATTCCGGATTGAGGCGAAATGCAAAAAAATGATATTTTCTGACCTGATAGTAAACCGTGTCGGGTGTGTTCTCGTCGGGCGTCCACTCGACGAAACCTGGCTCGCCGCGATCGCACTTGAGGTTCAAGCTACGCTGGAACGCTCCGAATGAGTTGTACGTGTCAGCGTCCGGTTGCTCTGGATCGTGAATCCAATTGCAAAGACGTCCGACTCCTGTTGGTCGGACGGTGCCACCTTGCCGACTGATACCAGCAAAGATTTTCACTTTCTGTTCAAAATTTGAGAATAAAATTACTTCAGACTTCGGAATTCATTAAATTAACAACTTGTTAATTTTTTAAAATAAAATATCTAATAAATAAAAATCTCTATGCCAAAATTTTAGTAAATAAAAAAATTTAATATAACGTTAATTAAAATGCTTAAAAAATTCCTTGATCGAGTTTAGCAGCTGATAAAAAAATCAGAAATTCAGATTATGAGAATTTTCGAACGGTTTTTTCTCTTTTAATAGCTTACCGCTTTTTCTTCCGGCGTTTTGTGCTCGTATCCACCGACAGGATCGTCAGTTATGTAGAATGGATGATAACGCGCTGGGACGTCAACCTCGTTGCCACCCTCGACTATAAAAGTATACTTCTGTCCACGTACAACATTGATCACGGGTATCAGGAGCCCGTTTATGTACCAAGAAATTCCCCAGCCCACGTGACCTATAAAAATAAAATATTTTCGTGACAAAAAAAACATTTACGGGATTAAAAATCGTCTATTTAATATTTTTGGAATTATCCATTTTTTTCTCTGTTAGTCAAATATTTATTGATTAACATTTGTAATTACTACAAATCACGCTATAGTCACAAAAAAATCAGTATCAACCACATTCACGGAATTATATTTTTTAACTTAATTTTTTAATATTGCTCGTGATAATTTCTGTAATGAATGTTAAACACAACGCGAATAATTATTTTTAAAAAATTTTCTTCGAGAAATCGCGTGTATTTACTCTTGATGTAGACTCTCTGCAGCTGAAATCAACAAATTGGATATACTTGATTTGAAAAATTGATTTACCAGTGATCGCTGGATAACCATGTTTTCCTCCGGTTGGTCCCAGTTGGGCGTACAGGACACCGTCATCGGGTTCGTAACACTCGATCGGTGGAATTTCCCAAGCGTGGGATCGCGGTGCGGGCGCTGGCGTTGGTGGCAATCTGTTGGTTCTCCTTGTTGTTACAGCGACATTCTGGAAGTTTTAATTTAATTTTAATAAAAATTTACAAATGAATCAAAATTAATCACAATGTTGAAAAAAATGTTTTTTCTCTATTTCAAATCAATTCCTCCGAATTAAAAAATATTTGAAATAAAATGGAAACAAACTTGAACAATAAATCTTGAACACAGTTTTGAAAATTCGAAATTTATTGTAAGAAATAAATTCATTTAAATGAGGGATACGATCGAAATGAGTTAAAAGACATTGTTTACCTGTTCGGAACTTTCAGCGTGAATGTTTTGTGAGTCGGTATCGGGCATTGGACAATTCCACGCAGGTGGTCTGCCGAACTCTATGAATTTATCGGTTTTAAGATAATCACTATGAAAACTGACTTCTCGTCTCTCGTTGAGTGGCCCGATGGCCCAGATTATCGCCTGAGAGCCGTTTGTACGAATTTGCCTATCAAGCTCGTCGCTGGCCTTGAGCGGTCTTTGATAAGTTACGATGCTGTAGCCGTTAACCATAGCAGCGTTCAGTAGACGAACCGAATTTGTGTTTGCCTGTAAATGTTTATCAATTTTTGTAATTTAAATTTTATCATCAATTAATTAGCTTAGAAATTGGAAATATCCAATTAAAATGATTTTGTTTATGATTATTCAGATTAATAAATTCCATCCAATATTCTTCGAAATATTAAATTTTTTAAGCGACAATTTCATGAATTTTATTAATATTTTTTCTTCGCGTTAACCCTTCCTCGCCACACGGGTGCAAATCTGGCACGTCAAAAAAATAAAGTCTCCCTTCCTTTCGTAGGACATGAACTATGGCGCCATCTCCTGTACGACAATTATGTCGATACTTCGGAGAAACCGTTAAGCAATAGGTAGGCCTCAAACGATCCACAGCTGTCGTCCCAGCACGAAATTTCGAAAGAGTTTTTTCATAAATCATTGTCTTTCTATATGACAATAAAATTTTCTTGATTTTCTTAATAAAACATTCGGATTCCTAAGAAAATTTTACCCCAATTTCATACCCTTTTCGTTAAAAATAAGTGAAACCATGCAAGAGATATGAACA
>JAPYYX010000433.1:0-57565 GCA_030522605.1 Cremastinae sp. B BG-2022a | reverse complement strand
AAATTTGGTACACGTATGTAGGTCACATCAAAGAAGGCTTGTGCAAATTTTCAAGAAAATCCTAAGAAATCGAAAAAACTATAGAACTACCTTAAATACGTTAGATATGTGATAACCGAAAAATTATCAGACTTGAATCAAAGTTAGGGATAACGTTCTTTTTATGAAGTAAATGGATATAAATTTTTAAAATTCGAGCGTGTCAATAAGTTTACCCATTTTATTTTTTGAAACGAGTTTCACGACGAAAGTGACATCTTTAAGAGCTCCCTCGTAAGGATTGTCAGCTATAACTTTGGCCTCGTCTGGAGAAAATTTGAGAGTAACGGACGGTGGGAAACGATCGCTCTTCCAGAAATGCGTAACTCTTCCACTCTCAACGACGGACATCTTTATGTACATCTGACCCTTGAGAGTTTCTTGCTCTTGCATCGTCTGGATCGAACACCTCAAACGTGAGAGACTCAACACCAGTTTTCCTTCGCTCACGTCTTTCTTGTCACTTTTTTCCTGAATTAGAATCAATTCGACCTGGCCCTTTTTATTCTCTCGCTGAAAAAATAATTTAATGATTGAAACATCTTTAATAAGGAAATTGAAAATCTTTCGAAAACTTTTCATGATTTTTTCTATGTATTTTTTAAAATTCTTTTATTGATTTTATTTTCTTACTCTTTCTTCAGCTCCACTGATACCGCTACCGATCGGTCTCAACGGTTTCCAGAGATCACCGCTGGATACGTCGCTCGAGTGTTTCGACCTCGGAGGTTTCGTGACGAAAGTTTTGGAATCAAGAGGAATCGTCGTGGCCCCCACGACTCGTCGTTTATCCATGCTCTTCCTCTCAACGGAGGTTGGCTCGGCAAGTTTATCCTTGCCAAAAAATTGATTGAAGAATTTGTTACTCTTCGACTCCTGATCACCGGAAGTCGAACCTCCTGGCGTTGAGTCTTTATCTTTTCCATCCTTCTTCGAATTCTCATTTTTTCGAGATTTTTCTTTCTCCGCTTCCTTCTTCTCCGTTGCTATCAACGGTTTGTCTTCCAAAACAGCATAGAGCGTTGCTATTATGAATCTCGACGCGCCAATTTCTTCCTCGATCACTTCTTTCTTACCGAAACGAGATTTCGTCTCTTTCCTCAAGTGAAATACAAATTCTTCGTCCCATTTTGGCCACGACTCGTTTCTCGACGTTGTTTCGAACTTCTCCTTTCCAGGAAACAATTTTATCTGCGGATCATACGTATATGTTTAAAATCTTATTGAAAATATTCATCACATCGGATCAAAATGGCACGATAGCTCTATACGTTATTTTTTATATACGACGCTATTTGAAACGTGCTCCAAGGGATTTTTTTTCAAAAAAAAATCATATTTTGTGTGTTACAAAAATTGAGGAAGACATTAAAAATTGCTGAAGCAAAGTTTTTTTAAGTAAAAAAGTATTTTTATATGCTTTCTTCATAAATATAAATTTTTTTTGTATGCTGTCATTTGATTTTCATGGCAAAACAGTTTTTTGCACAAACATTGCAATAGAGTAAAAACGTGATTTTTTTCATGGCCATCAGCTGATAAATTTTATGTCAAACAGGTTTTAAGGAGAAATTGTAGGTATTTTTAAAATGGTAAGAAAAATTTAAAATTTTGTAGACTTGTTTGAAAACGACTAAAAAATCCTTGTGCCAAACTTGAGAATGATTCACTGAATGGTTTTAAAGTTATGAACTTTCAAACTTTATAAAATTCAACATTGTGTCTTATGGAAAATTCATATAAATGTTCTAAACATAAATCAAAAAAGTTACTGAACATACTTTTGACATGGATTCACGGATTTTACCTAATACCATTCCTCCTTAAAAAATGGGTGAATTTGACCCATGTGTGACAACGAAGGATTTCAACAAGAGAATATAAAATAAATTTTTTTCCTGTGCATCGAGTCTACCTTGACGACGTAACTGTTGACTCTGGTGAATCCAAAATTTTGCGGCAAGTGTCTAGCGCCTAGAACGACAACGCGCAGAGTTTTCTCATTCGGCGAGTGTATGATCCTTACGCCGACTTCCGGTTCCAAATTCACCGTTCTATCGAGAGGTGCCGTTACACCCTTTAATCCATTATCAATGAAACTTTTTATCTTTGCCAGCGCCATCTTTCTTCTGCGAATCAACACTTTGTCATACGTCCATTGTGTGTTTTAGCGAAATTGTTTCCACGAATTGTTCATCCGACAAATCACAAAGTCGACATCACTCGAAAATGTTCGTAACCTGCACAAAAATATTTTTTCACTCATTATTAAAATAACAGAAAATATCTTAACGTAGATTTAAATTGTAAATTTTGTTCGATGGTACATTATGAATTATAAGAAAAATTTTCAATTATAGAATTTTAAATTACATGAAAAAATTATTACTGGTTTCATATGATTTATATGCACACATGGCGTTCAAATTAAAATATTTTTTTAATCAATCACAAAACTAGTAAAAAATGACACAGAGTTAAAATATTTTGACTTATTTATTAAAATAATAAATAAACATTAATGAAAATTAAAAAAAATTTATTTTATATAATTAATTTCCCGTCATATTTTAATTTAAATAATTTTGAACACAATTCAAATCATTTTTACGTGCTCGTAAAATTTATTAAAATGCACGTCGGTGCTATTTTTTTCAACCGGTCGATAAGACGAGTGCAAAGCGATGAAAATATTGAACGGATATGGTCGGCTCTCCATTCACATTTTATTTATTGAAATAGTTAGCCCGAGTCCGCTGTCGTAACGTTGCGAAGCGCGAATGGGAAGCTCCGACGCACCGATCGAATATAAATTTTACTCGCAACTTACTCACATGGGAATACGTATGACACGGCACAGAAATTCGACGTACGAAAAGTTTATGTATAGAGGAATTTTTAAAGATAAGCTTGATGAAGTTATCAGTCACGATACACGAGAACTATCATTGTATTGTTTACACGTAATCAGTACGGCAGAAAAATTATTACGCACACGTCGAAAGGATCACGAGGTTTAGAATTACCATCTGCTTATCCCAAAAATCATTGCTAAAAAAAATTTTAACTAATAATTTCGGCAAGGACTTAAAAAAAATTTTTTATATCGAAATATTACGTAAAACTAAATGAAAAAAAATATTTTTAAATTCATACCAAAAATGCAGACACCAAAGATAGTTAATAAAAAACGTGGTTGAAATGAAAGAGTAAATAAAATAAATGCTCGACCAAAATAATATTAGAATTGTCTGCTTATTCCAAAAAACATTACTTAAAAAACATTTTGCCAATAATTTCTGTATTGTTATAAATAAAAAAAAGTATATGAAGAAGTTGGCTGTGCGACCAAAAATACTGTTACCATTACAAATTGCTTATGCTCTCTAGGAATACTTTGAAAAATTCTTTAAAAAGAAAAAAATATTTTTAGCTATGATTCTTGCATTAAAATACAAAATATTCTACTTCGACAATTTTTTAGTACATATGTATAAATAACGACGTATATATAAAAAAAACTAAAAGTAACTGAAGAAAAAGATTACGAGATTCACAATTAGTATCTGCTTGTCCCAAAAATTATTTTTGAACATTAATTTTTGTTTCGATATTAAAAGCATTCCAATATAATTTTTTGGAGTAAATAAATACATAAACAAATGGAAAATGTAAGCTAATAAATTAATGAGTACTTCAATTTTAAAAAATCTCTTGTGATAGAAAAAATTGGAACAATAACGAGTACCAGCCACACCCTGATGTCTAAATATCTCATCTAGAGTCTTCACTATTTCGGTCATTTTTGAACGATGCAAATCAAGGCTAATGCGTCTCCAAGTTGGACTTGGTTTATTATCGTTCAAGAGCGCGGTACTAGGGAAATTTTTATGTGCGCTCAGACCAGGAAAATAGTTTTCGAAAGATTACTCAAGGTATTCATTTGTACGATTATCGATAACTTCAATGAGGAAAACCAGAAAAATGAATAGTAGCACGTATGCTGTCGTGATTCAGTCGCAATAATTTTTTTTATGTCTATTTTTGGTTTCCGCGATCGGTTCTCGGTTTCCTGAATTTTAGAAACTGTTACGGGAAAATATTGGTTGGAATTTGGAATAGCTGACAAGTACGATTTTTTTCAGAATTTTAAAAAATTACTGAAATTAAAATTTAGAATTTGAAAAAAAAACGGTTATGTACCCTAATTTAATTTATTTGAAATTTGCATTCTTCAAAATTTTTAAATTGGTAATTTGACACATCCAATTCCTAAGTAAGCCATTCAAAAAATTTTTTTTGATTATATATTTAAAAAACTTTGTTTAAAATTATTTTTTATTATAACTTCATTTAAAAATGGCAGACATCTTTAAAATGTCTTTAAAAACCACTAAATTGCGATATTTAATTACATTTTGAAGAATGATGTTCGATTTTTATAAAACATTGAAACTAAATAATAAAAATGTAATTCTTGTAATTAAATTTTAATAAAAACTCAATTTTTGACATCTATCAAAATTTCTAACGATAACGAGCAATTGAGGAAAAATGAATATCAATTGTAGGACGAGACTTTGTATTTGAATATTTCAAATAAAAATGCAATTCTTGTAATTAAATTTTAATAAAAACTCAATTTTTTACATCTATCAAAATTTCTAACGATAACGAGCGATTGAGGAAAAATAAATATCAATTATAGAACGAGACTTTGCATTTGAATATTTCAACGAATTGTTTCGAAAGAATAGAAAGCGCCCATCACCGATGTATGTCATTTTTAATCGTTACAAATGCAGCTAGGAATTCTCGGTCACCATCCCGCTCCGAACGCGTTCGGTATATTTTGTTTTTGTCAGGTGAATTTCACGTTTCGTCCAGATAAATGTGATTCACCGGGTTCACATTCCTTATTCTTTATCTCTATCCGCGTAAAGGTGTGTCTGACATATTTTGACGTATTTAATAATTATGTACAAGAATTTCAGTTATGATATTTCAATTGGTAAAAGATTGTACAAACTTTGAGAAAAAAATCGACAGGTGCACTCGAATATTTTCGTCATCGTTCGTGGCAACGAAATATCCAAAGAATTAAAAAAAAATTCTACCTGCATTCGAATAATTTTTTACATTATTCTAAAACGTTGATAAATTAATAATTACTAAATTTGCGTATAAGTTTTGAATTCTTTAATTTCAATTTAATTAATTTTCTTCAATTTCTCGCTCATTTCACACTTGCGAACGAATTCACACGAAATTATCACCGAAAGGTGATAATTAACAACGTACTTTGTGCTTTTTTCCGAAGAGCCTGGAATTCACTGTCGCGATTGAGCCAATTTCCGAAGAGACTGCGACGCACTGTACCTCACTCCGTCCAATTACCCACTCGCATTTGATTTTTGTTATTATCCCCTGTCCAGAGAACTACCGATGGGCGAGTCTCGAGTGTCGCACTCTCGCGATATTCGCGTGGACGCTCCCGAGCGCTACGATCGAAAAGTTCGTAGAAAGTCGATGCGAAAAATCAATTGCGTAAAAAAATTTAGAAATATTCGTTGGCTCCGTATCTGTCGCCTACACGCGACGTGTGTGCACGGTAGACCGAAAGATACCGAGCGCTGTCAGAAAAACGAGAGAAAAACGGACGAAGAGAAGACGCAACGGTCGCGCCGATAGCGCGTGTGTGTATAAACGCTCGCTCCGAACTCGAACTCCGCTTTGCTTTATAAGACGCCAAGTTTTACAGGGTCTGCTACGGACGCGGGAGTGGGGAGAGAAGACTCGCGATTTGTGTGCGGCGTGCAACAAGTATAGGAGCGTTTCCTCTTTTGTGTATACACACACGCGAAGTATGCCGATGGCAGAGACGTTCGCTTCGGCACAGTCCCCTTTACGTTGAAGCCTCCGCGCGCGGTCCTTGCGTCGGACGCCAGTTGGGCAGTACGTCAATCTTTCACTTATTTGCTCTCTCAACGGGATGCGAAAATTGTTCCGAGTTTTGTATTTAAGGTTCACGTTGTTATTATTTTTGTACGTTAAAAATATTGTATATGAAAAACAGAAATTCAAAATTTTGGAGTTATTTTATGTAGGTTGTTATTTCGGGAGTGGAAAATCTTTTTTGACTATCGCAGATGAATTTGAAATACTCCAAATTTTATTAAATACTCGAAGTGCGATAATTTCTCTGCCAACAATTCGGAAGCCAATATTTCTCACTATTTTTTTGTACATTCTCGATGACAGTTACGAAATTAGAAAATGATCTGAATTTTATCTTTTTTTTTATTGTTTGAACGATTATCATTTTTGACGATTGTTTATATAATTTTCTTAATCTTGCCACATTTTGAAAAAAGAACAAAAATTTAACAAATTTACCATTAAAAGTCACTTTTAGTCGATAAGATGATAGT
Organism: Cremastinae sp. B BG-2022a; assembly: GCA_030522605.1. NCBI lineage: Eukaryota > Metazoa > Arthropoda > Insecta > Hymenoptera > Ichneumonidae > Cremastinae sp. B BG-2022a. The sequence goes on along the minus strand of JAPYYX010000433.1, from coordinate 51,095 downwards.
TTGATAATAAAAATAATAACGACGATTAAAATTTAATGAAATACGGAAAGAACATTTTTAACGTAAAATCTGCATATGTGAATACAATTTATCATAATTCTCGGCCCATGGAGTTTTTTTTCGAGCAATTGAACAAGAAAATTACATTTTTTAGATTTATAACGGTACATTCAATGTACAAGGATGTACCTTGTTGCTCAATTACTTGAAAATAATGCGTATGAAAATTCTGAAAAAAATAAATGCCTCGTTATTCAGGGTCAAATGAACATTTTTCCCTAACTTTTTTGAAGGATCTAAAAAGCTCTTTTTTATTAATCTTTTTTTACTGTCCATTTTTAATTAGTTCTCAATAAAAGTGAAAATAAATTCAACTATATTTAATTTAGTTATTTCATTAATAAAAATCTAATAGAGGTCTTAAAAACGATCACTCTAAATAAATTATTAAATTTGTTTCGTAATAAATTTTGTTTGATATTTTGTATTGTTTTTTAAATTTCAATTTTTTTCGTTTTTTCAAATAATCCATGTGTGAAAAACTTTGAGGAATATGCGTTCAAGTGTAGTTGTAAAATCGATATTGTAAATAATAAAGGTCTAAAATTCTAGGAGTTGGTAAAGTAGCTTGACAAAAACTCGATGATATAATTCGGAAGTTGAAGTTGCATAGCCGCTCCTGGCAGCACCGTTCGGTATCATAAATCGCTTGTGCGATCAGATATCACATACGAATTGTAACATCACGCTATATTCACGCTGGCTCAAGTTTGCTTCCTGCAAGGTCGCTGTGTTTATTACATACATCGAAAAAAGAGCGTCGCCAGCTCAGGAAGTACTGAACCACGTTTACAATCAGGGCCGTAACGCAGCATGATAAAATAACATAAACAATTAACAAAAGATTTTTAAATAATTTTTTAGAATTAATATTCTTTAAAAATATATGCAAAAATTTTTAACCTCGTCACAGTAATTTTGGACCGGACAATCGATAAATACAAATATCAAACGTTAATTCATTATTTAGGAAGAAGCTCCATATAAAAGTCAAAAAGTAAAAAATTTTTAAAGTTTATGAGACGATTTTTTCAGAAGTTTTTTGTAATTCTTAATTTAGGGCATTTTAAACCTCAGTTGACATTATTCATCGTGATAAAAAAAAATTTAACCTCGTCACAGTAATTTTGGACCGGAAAAACGATAAATACAAATATCAAACGTTAATTCATTATTTAAGAAGAAGCTCCATATAAACGTTAAAAAGTAAAATTTGAAAAGTTTGAGACGATTTTTTCAGAAGTTTTGTAATTCTGAATTTAGGGCATTTTAAGCCTCAGTTGATATTATCTATAGGTAATCAATGGTTTCCTATCAGTCATATAATTTTATTATTAATTTTAACAATTATTTATTATTTAAATAATAAAAATAAAAAATATCAAAGCGTTTAATTTTTGATTTTTTTATTATTGATATTTTCTTAAACGTTCCAAGTGAGAAAAAATTTTAAACAAAAATGCATTGATTGAAACGAATTGAACGTCAATATCGTTTTGTTGACATCATATCATATTAATAACTGCACGGATACAAATTTTGAGTATTCTACATTCGCCAGATGAATGTAATTCATCCAAGAATGGATAGAGCGATTTTCAGATAGATCTAGCTCCCATTTTAGTATCGGGAGTGTGGAATGCGGCTGATCCCTGCGCAGGAACCGTTGTACATTGCAACGAGCCAGTACGACGGAAAATCTGCGAGCGAGCTGCATCCCAATTCAGGAATAATCAGTCGTGGAGTATAACTGCGCGGCTTCTTCGTCGATTATAAATAAAACAAGCCGTAACTTTCTGAGCTTTTGATTATCATATTTTATTTCAAAACGTACCAACGAGGACATTTATTCTTATTTGCGAATTCTAAGTCATGGACGCACGCTATTGTTTATAAAAAAAAAATTCCTTGAGAATTAGCGCAACGATTTTATGAAAACAAAGAGAAAGTCAGTCGTAGTGTCAAAAGTACGTTAGATTTAGTTCTATAGAAAAAAATGTATTTTTCATTTTTTTAACAATGTAAAATTTTTAATTTTAAAAATTTAATTTTTTAATAAAAAAAAATAAAAATTAATATTAAAATTAATTTTTTTTATAAGAGAAATATTCAAAAAAATCGGACTGAAATTTGGGCAATTTTTGTACTTTTCCAAAATAGTTGGAATGCGACATAATTATTCGACATTAAAAATATTAAAAGCATTTGTGGGAAGTTTTCATGAAATTGTAAAATTTTTCAATTTTTCATGTGTTTTTTTTCATTGTGGTATTAAGATTTATCATTAATTTTAGCATTAATTTATTGATTCACTCACCTTATCTCACATTATTGTAATTATGTAAAAAAAGTAAGGTCAAGAATTGACAATGAAAGATGCGATTAGATAAAAAATAGCGATAACGATAATTGTATGCAAAATCCTATTAATTTTCTGCCACCTAACACAATTATAATGAAAAATTAAAAACACGATACAAAAAATTAAAACCGACATTTACCAATTTGCAATATTTTTTTTCTTAATTTTAGTGAAAAAAAGGAAGGGAGATATAAAAATGGTACCCACTCTCGAAATCAATTTTCACGAATCCCTTTATTAGCTTTCGATGACAATTTTTTTATTGCTAAATTCGATCACTTGATTGCTCTACCACGAGACAATTGAAAACACGATTTTCGAACAATCTCATTGTCTCATCGTCCGCGGTGGTTGTTCAGAATGTAAATACTATTGTTCATCAGATTCTTATTGAATATTACACAGGGCGAGAATGACAAAATGCATAATTATGGAGAATTTAAAGTATAAAATAAAAAAAAAGTAACGACGAGCTTGAAAAATGTCTAGTAAATGGCGAAAAACAATTAAAATAAAAAAAAGTGACATCTCAGACGCGATTATCGTGCCTTTCAATTATCACGATTCGAAGGACAATTATGCGACAATGATTAATAATAATAATAATAATAATAAGAGTACAATTCGATTACAGCCTTAGTGCTTAAAAAGAACATGGCCTTTTATACTAAAAAATAATTAATTAATTATAATAATAAAGTTACAGATAATGAATATATTAAAATTGATTGCTAATTCGTTAAACGAATGTAGTCGTAAAACCAAAACTTGAACAATCGTATCTTAAATTTGTCGAGAATTTTAGTCGACCGAAATTACCGAATACAAAAAGTCGATGAAATGCCTGACTCTGGATCGTCACCGAATACAAAATTGACGAGAAAGAAGAGGAAGCACTATGAAAAAAAAATTTTCGAACTTACATAGAGGATTTTTACAAATTTATCCTTCATCGAGTAATCGCAAATAAATCCGCAAAATTTCTTCTTTCCTCTCGAGACTATAAACAGACTTAAAAAAAAACGATAGCATTTGACATATTTATTTTCCTTCGTCATCCAAGTCTCGGGCGTTCGATTCTTCTTGTGCATATTTGTTTTTGTTTTGTGTATAAGAATATTATAGTCCGCTAGTAGCTACGTTCAATGTTGTTACAAAAGAATTACTATAAATCTTGTTCTTTTTTTTTATTTTTTTTTTTCATCCCGTCTCCCTCGTGAGCCATGTAAAAATAATTTCCATCAATGTCGTTGCGTTATAGGCATCAGGTTATCGCTAAATTCCTCTAGATTTAATTAAAGGACGATTGGCGACTTTGCGTACCTGAGATTACTCCTACGATATTACGAGAGATAGACACTTTGTTCGAAATTTTTTTTCTCCATTTGTAAAAAGCCATCGAGAATAAATCTCTCGATACAATTTTTTTTTGCCAAAGTTCTTGCAGAAAATAATGCACTCGGGGGAATAATTAACGCATCGCCGTCCCGCGAATATCACATTGTGATGTTGACTAAATTTTTCCTCAGACACAAAAAATTCTTCGCGGTCAGAATCGCTCATTCACTGCAAGACGAAATTTATCGACCGACGTTTGGCAAACTCGCGAATCAAAGATTCAGCTCCAGGAAGCAATAAAACTGGAAGTAGCTCTTACAAATCGTTCACTGAACTAGAAACTATTTTACTTTTCACTTAAATACTAAAATGGAGATTTTATAGTGGTAACGGTCTTGCAATTAATAAGCTGGGTGTTCTGTGTCCAGTTAAGCGAGATCATTTTTTTTTTTCGTTTTGTTTCAGGCAACATTTCTTTTCAACCCCGTTTTCGTTATGACTAGATTAAATACAATTAGGATTCACGAGGACCGAATTCGGAGAAACAATACCAAATAGTTCGTCGAAGAATTATTTTTGCGCGAGCTTTCGTAAATTCTATCTCTCGAGGTTCGAAATAACCCGATGCTCAAGATCGTATTGGCAATTTTTTTTTTCACTGCACTCCGGTAATTCAGGAGTTACTAATTATTCTTGTCCCCTCAACATTTGTGTAATATATTATTTCACAATTTCTGCGATAAACGGATAATCGACTACCATTGGAAGTACGTTTAAAAAAAACTCGATCCTGTCATCAAAGTGAAGACTTGTAAAAATGTCACTACCGAGCTGCTCTCAGACAATAATTAATTGTCAATTATCATTATTTTGGGTCGTGCGTCGCGAGACTTCCGGTTGGATACCATCTAAATGGATTTCCTCACAAGAGTATTGCATCTCGCAAGAGTTCTTCGAATGCCCTCGCAGATTACTATTTACACGATAACTGAAATAAAGTATAATTCTTTCTTCAACATCGGAGTCGGGAATTGTTTAGGCACTGGCATAAAGGTGTGTGAACACGATCCGAGTTTCTGGTTACCAATGTGTCCGAGTTTTGGTAACAAAATTTTTTCGATTGCAATATTTTCCAATTTCCGCCGGGACATCACGGAAAACTTATCAATGAGGCTCAAAAATGTTATTTTATGCAATTTTTTTGTAATTTTATTGAACGAATTATCGGAATTTGAAGATCGAAAAATTGTCTCACTAGAACTCGGACACAGCTCTCGGACCGTATTCACACACCTCAAGAGAGCTCACTCGAGCCCCGTTACGAATTTGCTGATTCAAAGTCCTCGGGCGCATCTCGCGTGAGACGATGCTTACTGGAACTTTATAAAAAGATAATCCTCGTAGCGAGGTATCGCTAATTTTTCATGGATCTCTGATCAAACAGTGAATGTAAAATGATATCTCGAGACTAATTACTATACAGCTATGAAGCGGTAAAAATCGGGCATCATAAATAGTGGAAGTCGCGACTTCCTCTCCGCGAAACTAGGCATATGATCGATGGATAAAATCTATTGAATTTATACAACTGTACACCTTGCAACTAACACACTCACGTTGCGCGCGTAAAAAACAACAGGAGAATTGTATCAAATCGTTAGAAATTTTGCTGACGCTTTCTCTTCGTGTCCATCGCATCGAGGATTGGCTGTCTCTTCGTTTGATACCTCTTTCGTAATTCATCGATCTCACGCTCCATCTCGGCGTCGAGACTGGCCATGCGCTGCTGAAGCTCCTCGTACGATAAGAATTTTAACTGAAACATTATTTTATATTTTTATTTTTGTAATATTATTATTCCTATGAAATAATCGAGAAGAATGTTGTTGAAAATTAATTAAATTAAAAAATTAATTCTGAGAAATTAACATCAAATTAGTTTGTATTCAAAATTCGTGAAATTATTCTTCTAATCTTTTCGATTCTTTGTATATTTCACTTTAAATCTTTTTCTATCTTGTTGTGGCTTCAGTATACTTTGATTTTTTTGTTAAACAAATTGGATTATTAAAAATTAATAAATGATTCGGAAAAATTTTGCAGGATATATTTTGAATTTCATTTTACTTACGAAATCAAAGTCGCGTTCACTAAATGCGTTTTGAAACTTGGGTATATTATTGAGCTGTGGTTCCGGTATCGGGTGTGAGATTTGATTGAGCTGAAACTGCAGGTGACTTTGAAACCTCTGCGTTTCCGTGGGATTCTGAAGGTCCACTTTATTTTCAGGCTCCGGGTTGTGTCCTGGCGGTATCTGACCATTGCCCTGCAATCCAATCTGATTTCGTGGTTCGACGTGAAATTATATAGCAATATAAATATTTTTAAGCTGCAGTTAAATCTTCTTTGTTTGTTTTTTTTACCTTGACAATGTCCGGTGCTTCTTTTTTGTCAAAGTGATCGAGAAATAAGGGTCGATACTTTTTACCAGACTCCACCGATCCGGTATTGTGTCCTGTAAAAAATCAAAATCAGGCAATTGTGATTAAAAGTAATTATAAATGTTTCATGCAATCAAATCAATTTTTAAAAAAATTACTTTTCATGGTAGCCTCCGTGTCCGTGTCACTGTTTATAACCATCGTGCCAAGATCGAGAATCGCCGAAACAAGAGTTCCAGTGTCTGGAAGATCATGACTCGGTACCAACGTTCCTGAGTCTTCCGGTAAGGGTTTCATAGTTCCACTACAGTCCTCTTCATCCTGTCGAATGATTAGACATTTATAAACTGCATTTAGACGAATTCGTTGCCACTAATCTGTTTCTGATTAATTTAAATGTTCTTTACAAATCTAGCTTACCGAATCGTCAACGTTCGATTGTCCTTTCATGGCAACGTTATTAATAATATGAGCACGGTTAGAACTTTGCTTCTCTCGTATCTCGTGAGCTTCAGCAATCATAGTACTGAGAATATTCGGTTGTTTAGCGGCACCTTGAAAAAGAAAACGAAAATTCAATTTTAAAGAATTTTTTTTTTCGTAAATGATGTTTTGTTTCTAAAATGGTAAATTCATTTACCTATAAATTCGTGATTAAGTAACTCTGTAGCCGTGGATCTCTCCTCGGGATTCTTCACCAGACAGCCGCTGACAAAATCGATAAATTCGGAGCTCCACTGATCGGGCTCTCTGAAACTCGGTGGCGGCTTTGTCGGTATCATGAATATTGCCCGCATCGGATGAATGTCTCCGTAGGGTGGTTTTCCCTCAGCCATTTCTAACGCGGTAATACCCAATGACCAAATATCCGCAACGCAGTCGTAACCGATTTCTTGAATGACTTCTGGTGCCATCCAGAATGGAGTACCGATTACCGTGTTTCGTTTAGCCATTGTGTCCTAAAAATCATTTGATTTTATTTTTAGATAAATTACAAATAGAATAATAAAATGATGAATTTATAATGAAGCTTTTGTAATTCCTGATTCACATTTCTTTGATGGAATTTTATATTAAACTTCAATTTTGATTTCATATAGAGATTTGGATATAAACATATTTATAATTGCAGAAATATTTAGATAATACCGTCAGTTGTCCAGCTACTCCAAAATCTGCTAACTTCGCGTGACCCTCATTGTTCAGTAAAATGTTTCCAGCTTTTATGTCTCTGTGTATTTTCCTTCTCAAGTGCAGATACTCCAAACCTTTTAGGGTATCACAAAGTATGGTTGCGATCTCGTCTTCTTGAAGCGTCTTTTTTCTTAACCTCATAATATCGCTGACTGAACCAGCACCACAATATTCCATGACAATCTGGAAAAAAATCAATAAAAATTGCTTTTAATTAATGTGTTTAGTACAAATTTTTTTTATTTTTAGACCTGTACAATAGTGATAGAAATCGATATAAAATGTGTTCACTATTTTCTGAAAGGTTTTTCTGAAAATTTTCAGAGCGAAAAACAATGCGTAACTTTTTCATCAAAAATTTTATGCATTCAGAGAAAACTGTATACTAAATTTTGTCGACAAGTAACACTTGTACATTATCTTAAGGAGGTATCGTCATAATTATCATAATCAACTTAAGCAAAGGAATTTTTCTGGCAGTTAAAATATAATGTCAGTTCCTCGATAGCAAAATTTGATGTGGCATTGCCCACTGAACAAGTGAGAATGAACTTGTCTAAAATTGCATAAAAGCTGGAAAAAGCTATAAAATCCTTTGAGAAATGGTTACCATACTTTCGTAAAGTGAAGAAAAAATGTATTCAGATTGAACTTTTCGGCAATCTGAAAAAATTCACGGATTCCTTGGACTATAAGGATTGAGATTCTCACATAAAAAGTTACAGTTACCGGAGTTCTGAGAGAATTATTCACTCACAAAAGTACCATTTCGTTGACATCTCATATGACTCCATACTAATTGATACAAGAAAGTGAATCAAATTAACATTATAAAATAATTTTTTTTCTTCATTTTGTGTAATGTGGAAATTTTTAAAATGAAAAAATTATTTTTCAAATTCAGAAGATTTATCCAATATGGGAATATGTTCAATTCAGTTCCATTTAAAAACGCGAAAAAACAGTTACCGAATCGACTAGCGTGAAGCGACAGAACCTCCCTAAAAAAAATAAAAAACTGAATAACAACAAACCCAAAGATCGGTGTTCTTGAAGTAGCTCCCATAGTATTTGACGACATAAGGAGAATCACATTGCTGCATGATGGAGATTTCTTTGATGATTTCCTGCAAATCGGTATCCACCGGCACTTGTTTTATAGCGAGCACTTGACCGCTCTCTTTGTGCAGGGCCTTGTAAACCGAGCCATAAGATCTGCAAATAAAAATAAAACTAAAAAAAACTGCCTCGAAAGAATTAATAACATATTCATAACAATTAAGCCAACTTACCCTTCGCCTAACTTGCATATTATATCAAAAACTTCCTCAGGTTGTCTCGTCAAGCTCTCCTCCGACAGTTTTTTCAGCTCACTGTGAAAATTTGTTCATACGCAGATGTAAACATTTCTCTCGCATTTGACAAGATGAGAAAATTCTGCCGCCGAGTCTCATATTTACATAGATAAAACATTGATATTTCGTCTGTTTACGTTTCGGACGATTTTCACGAAAAATTTGATAGAACTCAAAATACCGAGTATTGGAAAGTGCAACATTTGCAAATGATAAATTACAAACTCTTTGCTGAAAATCCTGAACAAAGAAACATCGCGGAAACGAGTTTTTTTAACGGAGCAACAAATATTTCAGCGAGCATTCGATAATGGAAACGTGATAAGAATTTTAAACGCTTTATCGGAATTATAAAAGAAAAAACAATAGTGTACCTTTTAGAAGACATCTTCGTTTCTCCGAGCAGCTCGCGTTCCTTAATTAAAACGCATTCAGTTTAACGTGTAAAAATGAGAAAAAATGAGCACGCTTCGTCACTATTCACGAGAGTATAGTCAATTTGTTTCGAGTGTCGCGTGTTAACATTGTTTTTCGCTATTTTCGCGAATAAAATAGTGAGCGCGACTAAAATATTGAAAACATCCGACCGTCGGTCATTGTAGATGGCCAAATTCGTTCGTTCCGTGTCTCGAGCAAAAGTCTCAACGTCGTGCGCGTTCCCAAACGCATCGGTCGAACGTCGAAAATCCACATAAACGTAATGGCGCGTACTCAACGATGCACGTTTCGCCTATGAATGGGAATCGCACGATTGACGACAGTACGCGTACTACTCGCTCATACTCTTTGCCCCTATTGCATTGTCAATCAGGGATAACCTTATCAGCTGACCCAAAATACTACGACCACCACGCATTGTCATATGTACCGGCTAAATTCCAGCTGATCGTCTCTCTAAGCTCGTACATATGCGGAATCGTGACGTCGCCGAGGCGAATATCTCGTACGAACCAATTGCAAGTCCGCTCTCTCGTACTTTTTCGCACGAAAGCGTCACTTCGTTTCTACTTCATGTACATTTTTTATTTTTTTGCTCAATTGATGAAATATTTTCTTATGCTTTTTTGATGTGTGGGATGATTTTAGAACATTCGTCTGCATATACATTTTGAGGTTAACTTTAGCCAAAAATTTAAAACCCTTTTGTATTTTGAGCGAAATTATTGGAGTGGAAATTTATTGTTTACAATTATTTAATCTTCAATAGAAAAACAAAAATTTATATTTGATAAATTAAATTATATTTGATAAATTTCATTAAAAACATTGTAACTTCGACAAAGGCTTGAAAAAATTTAAATTATAAAACAGTTGATATATCGATTATTTTGGGAAAATGTTTATTCGTCGAAAATGCATTTCGGGGAAAAATGTGAACGAATCGTCAAAAAACGATTTCTTAAAATTAATTTTTCCGATCGTTTTTCCAAAAATTCGATTTCGGGTTATCCGAGTCTTATTTTATGAAAATAGATTTCACAAAAAAGAGCGCAATTCCGAAAACAAAATTTATTTTGAAACATTTTTATCAAAGATGGCCGTCGATTATCATCTTCGCGGCTTGACAATTCATTATCAGACCGAAGATTGAAATACTGATTTATCATCCGCGATAAAAAACGATCGAAATATGCGAAACAATTTCGAACGTCTCGGAACAAAGGTTTGAACGTATATTTATTTCTTTTGAACTATTCTAAAAGTTCACATAAAAAATGTACATTCGAGGAGCCTTCTTTTGCCATCCAACAGTCGATCGAGAGTGAATTCTCGATTCGTAAGTTTTTCGTGCGAGATCTCGCGGTTTATTCTCTTTTTCCAAATTTTCCTTTCTTCCTCGAGACGCGTGCTGAGAATGACGTTAAAAAAAGAACCGGAGGAAGGAGAAAGAGAGAAAAAGAGACGTCAGGTATGTATTCAGAGGCAAGTTTCTACTTGAACACCAAAGCTAAATAAACCTCGAGAATGTGCCCCTACCCTAGCGTGCTTTCTTCTATCTCTGGCGCGTACACGTTGCCCGAGTGCGAGGCATGCAAGAGAGTATATACTCGTCGAGAAAGAGCAACAGGCAAGCACGCACACACGAGGAGTCAACTCGCGTTGTTGTCGGGGACCAGAGAGTGGCTCCGCCGAGTCGAGCCTCCTGTGAGTGTGCGTATATATAGCAACGGCTCACTAATCTCGTACGTGCACGGACACGCTCGCGCACACTGAAGCGCGTCGTCGCTGGTCGCCTCCCGCGCGCCCTCTTGCCTCGCTCATTCTCGCACTTTCTCATTTCGGGCGCGCTCTCTCGCTCGTTCGCCTCGTCTCTTGACTGCGTTACGGCAATAGGCGGAGGGACCGAATACTCGGCGGTGGTGGTGGATACTTGCCAAGCGGGCAAAGCACTAACCGCCAATGAAGGAAAGAGAAAGAAAGATGGAAGGGAAAAAGAGGCTCGCGAGCGATCGCGCACCCGAAGCTCGCTAGTGCTTCGTAAGTTTCCGTCCTCTTGTCACCGTTCTCCTCGCTCGGGCGAGTGAAAAATCCTACCGCGGGGCCCCCCTCGTCTCTGTCACGTCGTTGCAAGTCTTTCGCACACGGGCTTTTCTCTCAGGGACCAAAGAAGAAAAAAAACCACGTTCTCGTGATTTCTTTCTCATCCTCCCTTTTTTTCTGCTCTCCGCCCGTTTCAAGGATCCTCTCTCTGACGTTTTTCTCTCAGCCGAAGAGACGCGTATACACAGGCATATGCAACTGTGTCGTCGAATTAGCAAGAGAATACGCGAATGAGAAGTTGTGCAGTTAGCTAGAAGACTCGCCCCTCTCGCCCACTCTCGCTACAGAACAACTCTCCCTCTTTCTTCCTCGCTCGCCAACGAAAGTTCTCCGAAGTGGTTTAATGTCCGGCCTTTGGCATCCGCCCGTATGCTCGAGCCAACGGCTACTCTAATATCATAATATACGCACGGATCGACAAGGAGCGAGCAGCCGCGAGGAGAACGATCCCCGGTTAGTGAACCGCACGGAACAATCTCGGGTATCGAGAGAGCCGAAAAACCGGTGCGCCCGGGACTAGAGGAGGACAAAACGAAAATCGACAATGTTCGAAAGAGAGGGATAGAGTTGTTAGGAGAAGAAAAACGATTGACACGTCAAATACGAGAGAGAGAGAGAGAAAGAAAAAGAGAAAAAAAGAGCAGAGGGGGAAGATCCGTGACGAGAAGTTCCCGTAAGCTTGGCAAGTCTCACGGGGCTGTGGTGCAAGACCCGGAAATCAAAGAGTCCGGGAGCCGACGAAGGCTGTGAGAGCTCGTGTCGCGTTCCACGCCGTTTCTTCTCGCACATGATATATATCGTCAAGTACGCGGCCCGGCCTTTCTTTCTTTTCCATCACGAAAATATCTTTGCCGTAGCGTGTCGGCTCTCTCGAGTGCACTGGATTCACGGCGAGCGGTAAACAAACGTCAAAGTTGCGTCACAAGTACGCGGTGAGTTTCCGCTGGCTGGCGAGAGGCTCCGTGGAAAGAACGGCGAAGTGTGTTTGCACTGGCAGACCGAGGGACGTTCGATCACGAGTTTCGAGACCGCCGTACCTGTTTTCCCGTTTCTCGGCAGAGCGCGCGAGCCGGGTACGGATGTGCGCGAGACATACGAACGTGCACGGACTTGTATCGCGAAAGATCGCGCGGGAGGCATCAGCGATGACAAAACGGTCTACGTACGTTTGAGCCGCAAGGACGGCGACATCGCGTGCAAAGTGCGACGAGAGAGAGAGCGAGAGAGCCGTGCAGAGAGAATTCTCCTCGCAAATCTTCACTCCCGAGGTCACGATAAACAAGATCGAGAGACGAGCGAAGAAGGATAACGGAAGAAAAAACAAAGAGAGGGATCGAAGAATGAAAGCTCGAGACTGAAAAATTTTCGGTGTACGAGGAGAATCGCGAAGAATCGCGAGGACAGCGCAAAGAGCGGCATTGTCCTGCTTGTTTTGTTGTCTTGTTTTTGTCTCGCGCTGGTAATCAGAGAAGGTGAAGGAGCGAGGGAGACGGAGAGATCGAGAGAAAGAAAGAAAAGAGCGGCGCGGAGCGAGCAGCGGGGCACGGGAAACGGGCGTCAGGGACCGTGGGGCTAGTGGTGGGGGGCGTGAACGACGTAGCTCGCGGTGGTGGGGGGGAGAGCTCCGAGGAAAAGTGGGAGAGAGGGTTGAGACTGTTGAGAGCGAGCGGAGGTAGAGTCGCGCTCGAGCCGCGATCGAGTCGCGTACGGAGAGGGATCGCGCGCGCGTTCTCGCGAGTAGTGTGAAGAAGAAAGGAGAGAACCGTGTGCCGTGAGTGAGGTACGAAGTGTACACGTACCCCGTGGAGAGTGCTTCGTGTCTCTGTGACGCGCCTTGAGAAAATTCAGTGCGTTTTCAACAAAAAAAAAAAGAAGCAGCGGAGAGAGGCGCGTGTGGCTGCGATACGAAAGAGCAAAATTAAGAATCATAAATACGGAGAAGAGAAAAATAATAAGCAAAAGAAGAGATAGCGAATGATTTCTGGTTGATCGAGGAGTTGATGATTTTTAAGGGCCCCCCCTCGCGCGAGGCCGCCGCGAGCTCGCCAGAACACGGAGGAGAGCGAAGCCGAGAGAGCCGCTATTCTGGGATGCGCGAAACAGGAGTGGTCGGCAAGTGAGAAAGAGAGAGCGAGAGAAAAGAGAGAAGGCAGCGAAGAGAAACGCTCGGTAGCTGGAAAAAGAAATATAAGCGTTTGGAAAAATGGCGCTGAATCAGGAGGTCGAGCAGCAGTTGTCAAAGAGCAACATAGTTGAGGATCGGGACTCCGAGATGGTCCTGCAGGCGTTGTTCGACAGCGTACTGAAGCCGGATGCCAAGAGGCCGCTTCAGGTCCCACTGAGAATGAGAAATCTTCCAGACTCGTTTTTCAATCCACCGTCAACGGGGAGCAAGAGCCCGTCGATATCGCACTCGCGAGAGAATTCAGCGGACTCGGCGTTCGGGACGGTCGGTAGCGGCGGTAGCGCGACCGGCGGCAGTTCCGGGGGATCGGCCGGGACAACGAGCGGCGCTGCGAGCACAGGTGGCAGCGGCGTCAGCGCTGCCTCCCCCGGGCCCGCTTCCTCCACGGGACTGACCGTTGCGCATCCCCGGGCACACAGCAGTCCCGCCTCGCTTCAGCAAACCTATGCCTCGGCGCAGCAGGCCAATCAGCACGCCCCCCAGCCCCATGCCAGACATCATCAACACCAGAAACAGAGGAGTTACGATGTTATCACTACCGTCGACGATCTTGGACCTCTGCCCCATGGATGGGAACAGGCGCGCACCTCAGAAGGACAAATTTATTTTCTCAAGTAAGGACTTTATGCTTCGAACATAAAGTATCAATGTCCTACCTAAATCTAAACATGAATTTACTATATTTTAACCCTCCGTGAGTACACTGTATTTTTAAGTGTAGAAGAGAATAGTTTATTTATGCTATGGACAGGTCCGTTGGCAAAATTTACATTAAAATTCAGTATCAGCAACATTATAATACAGAGTAAGGAGTATCAGATGAGTGTACGGTGTGTACAGTGGGTTTTTTAAGAAACAGTCGGGTTTTTAAGCTTTTTTAGGCTTTCAGAAAATTAAAAAATATTCTGGGTTGTATATTGAAGTGTCTACTACACTGCCCAGAAATTGTCAAAGTCAAAAGTTTAAAACCATGTTAATAAAAATTGGAAAATGATTGAAAAAACGTCGAGTCCCAAATCTCGACTGTTCTCGATAAATTCTCGGCTAAATTAGGAATCGATTCACTGTATAGTTGAAAAGATATCCCATTCGAAAATTTTTTAAATCTACAACTGTCTTTTGTCCTTGGCAATGAAGAATTCACTAATAAGTTTGCTAAGGGGCATCATCGCTAATTTTGAACTGTAGTGTTTATGGCCTTAGAGGAAAAATCCGTTTTTAACATGTTTTTATTAGCTTTATCTTGAACTATGCATGTAAGCAAATTTTAGCCATCAAATTTAACCAACTTCTAATTGTCGTATCGATTCGAAACTTTGCAAATGTATGTAATACCGATGACAATACAATAATTTGGCAATAGCTCCCATAGAAATGCTTTGAGAGGATATTGAAATTTCGTTGGACTCCAACGATGCAAACTTCAGCATCATCCATCAAACTGATATCACAGCATAAAAACTTGTTTAGTTTCTGTAAACTGGCGGCTTATTCTCACTTCTTTTTTATCTCAAACTTCAGGTGACGTCGAAGTTACATGAGTGAGAAAGACAGATACAAAACATATTGACGGTTTTCTCCAAGATGTTCAATATTCTGGAAAAAAACAATACTTACAAGTAGTTCCATATCAAAAGGAAAACATCTAACCCTTTTTTCTGGGAAATGATCTTTTACCAGGGAAAAACGTGCAGCAACATTTTTAATCATCAAACTATACTGAGGCTGTGTTCGGAAATTGGCTGACTATACCAAAACAAAAGAAACGTCAAAAATTAAAGTCAACACTAAACTGATACTCTTAAGTAATATTGAAAAATTTAAAAAAAAGTGCTTTGACTTCTGTGCATCGGATTTGCATTTCCGTCCAACACAAGGGGTCTCAGGAACGACCTCGTGGGGCTTCCTCTCGTCCGTGACTAAATTGACTCTCTCTCTCGCTCGATGGCCCTGTTGTTGCATTGTTAATTCCTCTTGTGGCTAGGCGAAAGCGTCTTCGAGCGGCGTCCACCTGTGGCGCCCTGCCGGTATTCCCACGTGTCACCTGTCGTGGGAAACTTGCGCGAGTTGACCGAGTATGCCGTTGAACCGCTCTCCGGCATCGCCACCCACCTGCCTTCTCCTCCTCCACCTTCGTGTGACCCCGAGCAAGAGGAATCCCGGCACACGTTACCTGAGAACTATGGGAGTCTCTTTGCGCTTACTCATCTTTCGCTTCCTTCGTCCTCGCTAAAAATTCACCCTCACTCCCTTCCGACCCCTTCAATAAGTGCGTCTACTGCACTTTTTTATATTCTCGCTCTCTTCTCGTATTCATCACGTGATTTACTAGACTGCATTTTTTTCCATCGAGATAAAAAATTTTTCCATTTGAAGAATCAGCATTTTATTATTTATTTATTAATTTTAAAATATCGAATCATGGAAGATATTTATATAAATGTAAGGTGTGCGTGTGCATAAGAGTACGTGTGCGAGAGAGAGCTATGAGCGAATGCAGTGAAAATAGTTTGTAAATAAAACATTTACTTATTTTTCAAATTTATCCTGCATTATGATCCTAGATTTCTTTAAAATTGATTGTATAATCGTCAGGAATATATTTCAGATTAATTACACACTCTTCCATGCTCTTTTGAGGTGATGTTCAAGTCCTATGAGTGCGAGAGAGACAAATGCAAAATGTATTTATATTTTTTGGAAAATCTGGATATTTTGGAAAAAATAATAGTTACATGTAATCTGTTGAAAGGATAGAAACATCTAACTCTTTTTTTCGTCGAAAATTCTTATCCAACCGAGAAAAACGTGCTGCCGGATTTTTACCGATCGAATCACTTAGACATCACGTTAAGGCCCCATAAAATATGCTCTTATGCGATAGAACTGCCTTACGAAATAAATAAGAGATCCTTATTGAAGTATGAAATATTATCATAAGATATTCAGAACGACTAAGGGCAAATCGTCGATGCAAGAATATTGAAGAAGTTGACGTTGCGCACTTAGGTGTTTCGTAAAGAGTTTATTAAAGTTTATTGAACATCAAGTATTCAAATCATTACGCGGGACAAGTCATATTATTTAAAATATTTTCAAAAAGGTCAAACATGTTAACCATAATTTTTAGAGTGTAGAATGTTGTATCTACTGATAAAAATGTGCCTAGAAAATTTCCTGCTGGATGGTTAATTTGCTTACGACGAAGTTGATTTCGTTATTGACAATTCACATTATTTAGACTTCATTCAAAAAGGTCAAATGAGAGAATATAATTTTTAAAGCGTTGGCGTCCATTGGCGAAAAGGTTTCTAGAAAATGTTCTGTTGGTGGATTTGCTTACGAGAAAATTGAGTTGGTTCTTGACAAGGTCTCGTTCACCTTGTATACCTGGGATGGTGGGACTCGTAGCTGAGAATGAAGGGAAAGAAGAAGAACAAGAAAAGAGTCTCTCCCTCCCTCCCTCCCTCTATTTCTTGTTTTCTCTCAATTTCTTTTCGAGACTCCCTTCGAGTTCTCCACGGAGCTTAGAATTTGGTGATTCACCGTTCCCAGGAGATCCTCCACGATTATTTCACCGTTGAGACTCGATGCTGGCTTCGCTCTCCCTCTCCTGTTCCTCCCCCTCTCTTTTTTTTCCATAGGTATTCCTCCTGTGGGTTCTGGCCTCGCAGGTCGGTTCTCGTCGATCCCTTTGAGCTTCCACGAAAAACGAGAATGGGCCCGAAAACGGGCGGGGACCTTGCTGGACCTGAGTCTTCAATAAAGAGAGGGAGAAACTCTTCGCTTCTGATCTCAGGCTCCAATTCGTTTTTTTTTTCGATGTCTCTCAACCACGTAATCTCTTTCAAACTTTACATCAGTCACGAAACCTTTATATAAATTCGTTTCTATCTCCCCCCCCCCCCCAAGTTCTTTTACTGGGGCTTCAGGGACCAGGAAGGTACTAAAATGACCAGAGTTTATTTGATCTAAATATTGATCGACGAGTGTGTCAATCGATAGCTGGTCATTTTGGCATCTTGTTCAGGATTTTGAGGAGGAAATAGGATTGTTTAAGGGCAATGGAAACCACGTGACTACCCAGATTTCGTAAATTACGGATTTATCAATTAATAAATGAATTGTCATCAAAAATTGGACCGTATCGCCATTCTTTGGGTCGAAAAGAATGTATCACCGCTTTTGTAATCTGAATTTTTCAATATTGAGGGAGAAATCTGTAGAGAAAAAATTTCACTTGCGCCGTCCCCTCGTAATTTTTCTCTACAGATTTCTTGTCACGTGGTTTCCATTGCCCTTAAGGGGTCAGTAGTGGGTGGGTTTTCGTATTATGTTGGGGGATAGGGATGTTCACGTATATTTTAATTTTCCAAATCCAGCCCCATGTACTTTACCCTTATAAACTCTTATGACCTGTTCGTTTTCTTTTGAAGTCTGAGTTGGAGACGTGTATAAAATCTCCGCGATGATTTTCATCACTGATGAAATCAGAATCAGACTAGCGAATTAAAAACGTCCTGGAATAGGAGTTATCAGAAGACAAAAAGATTATCTAAAGATACGGTCGTGAATTGACGTCAATTTATAAACGAAAACAAGAAGTTCAAAATGATTACGTGACTATTGTTGTTGATATGTAATTAATTCGCATATTTTAACTAGATTTTAAAATATGTACGCTGAGATAAAAAATGCATTGAATTAACGACGCAGTGAAATACGTCGAATGAAATAATAAGCTAGATTAATGGTAATGGTAATTGTACTAGTTCACTAATCGTAATTCACTAGGCGTTATGGATATTATGTTCAAATGAACTTTTTGTTTCACTATACAAAATTGATAAATAGTTTTTGTTTTCATTTTATCCTTTCATTACTTCGTTCAATGATTAATTTTGAGGTTATAGACTTTAGAAGATGAATCTATATTCTGGGCTAATTGTCAGTATTACGCTTACCTAATTTGAATTCAATATTCCAATACTTCATTTGATTAGTGTAGTTTCGTAGAGTAAATATAAATTACTCAGAAAACTCATCATATCGATTTCTCGCAACATTTCTCCAAATCCGTACAAAATAAAAGTTAAAGTAGTAAGTAGTAGCTTTATTTGCACACCCAAATACGTTTTTACAAAACATTTTGAATTTTACATTAGAAATTACATAAGTAAAAACATTAAAAACTCATTTACATTTATTTACATCGCATTTCAATTTCTATCCTTTCTCTTAAATGTCTAATAAAACTTAAAGTATGTTTATATAAATCCATCAAAGTACATTTATATGAATACATAACCACAAAGGATTTGAAAGTTAACGAATATCTAGCTTTTTATTAAGGCACACACAATACGTTTGGACTTAATATCAGCAGCATTGTTGAATTCCGATAATTCGAAAGAGTTTTCACGATGCGTTGTTCGTCACAGAGTCACGAAGAAGCCGATTGCAAGAGTCTTTCTCGATAATGCTTAAAGTATGCCCGAGGTCGTATGTAATCCGCTACGTGTGTGCGGAAGACAAGGTGGAGGCGACGACGAGACACGAAAGCCGAGAACGTTCCTTCGCTTGTGTACCTCTTTCTTGTTTTCTTCTCTCTCGTCTTTAATCTCACCTGACGATACGCAGTTATAAGAAAAGTCGACAAAAAAAATCCAAAATCGAGTCAAACTTGAAAGTCGTATGTTCTCATACCGTAGTACGAATCAATGATTTTTCATAGTCAAGACCAATATTTTAGAGGCAGAAAATGGTATACGTACCAAAGTACTAGTAATAACTAGAATTTATGAGAAAAGTTACATTTTCTTACGTCCAAGGTGATTTTGTTGACACGTGTTGCAGACTTCAAACTTTCTATGCGTTCACGAGATACTTTACGTAATTGTGCTGACGAAGCTCTGTAATGGGTGCCAAGGGACATTTAAAACTCATTAGCGATTTAACGATTTCTATTAACCTTTTATCATTCGTGGTCGTAACGATGCTTCGTACATTTTTGAATCCATAAACTTAAATTTTATTTGATGTGTTTTTATATATTATGTAACGATTAAATCCAACTATTATACGTATATTCAGATATTGAAGGCAACTTAAATCCACCGACAGTGGTTGGTCCGTGGTCAGTGTTGAGTTTTGGCAATCCCACAAGTTAAACAGCGTTGGGTGTAGACAATACTTGGATGGGTGACCGCTTAAGTCACATTGATGGGTCAATTTTTAATGGGATGTTTTTTTCTGGGTTTTTTGAGGTTTTGAAGACATTGGTATGAGTTTTCAACGAATGTATCGGTATGAGTTTTCTGCAGTTTTTCAGTAACCAAGTGCGAATGTGATAGAAAATGAAATGAAAATGAAAATTAGGATGTATGAAAATTAAGTGGAGACGCAATGGATGGAAAAAATTGAAATAGTCAAATCCGTATGAGGCAATTGCTGTACCGTGAGGAATATACTAGTACCAAAGATAACTTAAATCCATCATAATAATAATGAAATTTCGAAAAAATGTAATAACCTTGGTTTTTGGAATACAAATTGATAAAAAAAGTAATTCTTAATACATGGCAATACAATACAATAAACCACAAAAGAGAGCTTTTAAAAAACTGCAAAATTTGTACTTGTGAAAATCTGCGAACACCAACTAAATTTAATTTCTTCCTAATGCATAATAGTAAATTTAAAAAAATAATAACGTCGTTATAAATGCAGTTTATAGTCAATTAAAAAATTAAAATACATACAAAATATTCGAGAAAAAAGTCGACAATCCATTTATAGTCTCATTTCAAAAAATGTGCTAGAAATAAAATAGATCGATCGCAAAAAATCGAAAAAGTTTCTTAATATGAATTATCTCATTTTTCTTGACTCGCAATGCAGTGAGATTTATGCGCCGTGAGTGCATTTCGCGTGCAAAAATACATTTGAAGGAACGCGAACGTGATTTCTACTCATCAATTCAACGTAACAGGTTCATCCAATCCTAAAAACTAGCGTTCTCTCTCCTTGGCTCTCGGTTTATATCGCGAAGTATTGCGGCAGATACCGGAAGTTGAAGTAGAATGGAAGGAAGGAAGGAAGTTGCGTGTCGGCTTGACTCATCGCAAACAGAGAACGACGTCAAGGAGGTTGAGCCCACGCTATTCGTATAAACGGTTATAGTACTCCTTCAGCTGTTCGTATGGAGCCATTTCTCGTGAATGTACGAGATGGAAAAAAATAAACTCGCGATATAGCCAAGTTGCACACGCTTCGAATCACGGGATTCGCCACCCACGTCATTTCGAGCTCTACCAAATGTACGGATCCACCACAACTTTTACTTTCTTGTACGATTAAAGTATAATATGCCCTTTTCCGATTCTCGGACATCTTACAAAGCCGTCATGTGTAGTTTCATTCGATATTTTGCAAAAATGAAGTTTTTCAAGTTTTTGATTTTACACATTCACCGATTGATTTTTTTATTCAAAATAATATTCAATAATAATTTAATAAGTTATTATTAGTTTAATAAATAATGTAGATATCGACGAGTTACTTTGAAATAGAAAATAATGAAATGAATTTTTGGTATTTTTCACGAAATTAAAATATCAAAAAAATTTTATTTTTTCAGGGAAACAAAGTTTATAAATAAAATGTATAATGTGAATTAACAAAGTATCATCAATTAATTCGAATAATTTTTGCATTTAGCTGTTGATATAGTTCTTTAAATTTATACATTTTGAAAAAAATGGAATGAAATCAAAAATACGAATTGAGTTTTCGTTCAAGGACAATTTCATAAAAGCTTAAAAGATTATTACGAAAAAATATAAATTTCAAAATAATCATTCTAACAACATACTTGAAAATGAAAATGAAAAAAAAAATGCTCGAATATGTAGAAATAACTATATTTCATATTTGATAAATGATTGACCATAATTATTTATTGCTCAAATAATTCATATTAAAAAGTGCATATTCATGAATCATAATTATTCGCCACATAGTGATAATACGTTGTACTCTGTCAAGAGTCCAAATTTTCGGTTCATTTTTCCCTCGAGCTTATTATAACGCGCATTGCACCTGTGCGATCCCGTACACAGAAAAAAAAAACTCTGGGAGTGAGAATTTTTTTATCGAGTCCGTAGTAGCCTCGCCCGATGCTTCCTCTTTGGCTGCGTCATCAGAGAACCGAGCTCGCTGCGTGTAGACCACTCGTGCTCATTCGACCGACTTCTCTCAATGTACGATCAACGCTTCGCTGGCGACGAATGCAACGTAAGCGACAAAGCAGTGAATTAAAAATGCATTCGTTTCGACTCTGCGAAAAATTGATACTCCGAAGATTCTTATTTATATTTGGTATTTACTGTTTTGATGTTTTTTCCTATCGATGGAAAATTGAAAATAGTTTTTTTTTCTTCATAAATATTCATAAATAGAAAATGTTGTCAGTTATTGATAATTTTTTAATGAATAATTGTGACGATTAAGGAATTTTTAATTTTTCAAATTTTGACGATCTGTGTCTTATCAATGAACTCGTGATAACAGATCGTTCGAGGTGAGTTTATCATTCAGATTCATTGGGAGACCTCCAAATAAGGTAACTTTACCTTCGTGGCTGCCGATGACAAAACGATGGCAGGAATCGTGCACACAGTAACGCGATTATCGGTTTCTGTGATAAGGCAATGATTTTGACGTTTTCAATACACTTTTTATATTTTTATTATAAATTTCGTCCAACAAAAATTGTTAGAACAATTTTTTATAGGAATTCTAGATGTGCGTCTGATGCTATAGAATGTTATGGGCGTGATAATTCGCATTATTATTAATACAATATTCATTTGCAGATTATGCAAGAAAAAAATGTAATTAACAAAAGTATATAGAAAAATGTGGTGATAATATTTTGTTCAATTTATTTCATCTTTCACTCTATTTTATCTGAATTTATTCCAAGCATTACGTACGCCATAAAGTGATTTTTAAACATATAGATATACACACCGTGTATAAGAATATATTTTGTTAGTCAATTACTCGAGAGAGATGAGGACAAAAAATTAGAAAAAAAATTAGTTCACAGTTATTTTACATTATGTATATGAAAATTCTCGCCAAAGTATCCAGTTTTCGAAGAAAAATGTGAATCCATTTTACATTTGTCTCACACCTATAGGACATCATCACCTTAATTTAAGAGCAATGGAAACCAAAAGTTACTAGATTTCGAAAATAAGTAAATAAGAATAATAAGATCTGAGTGGTCACGTGGTTTCCATTGCCCTTAAGAGCAATGACGTGACCACCGAGATTTCGTAAATTACGGATTTATCAATTAATAAATCATTTGTCATCAAAAATTGGACTGTACATCCGTTCTGTGGACCGAAAAGAATGTATCACCGCTTTTTTGAGCTGATTTTTAGAATATTGAGGGAGAAATCTGCAGAGAAAAATTTTCACCCAAGCTCGTAATTTTTCTCTAAAGATTTCTCCCTCAATATTGAAAAATTCAGGTCAAAAAAGCGGTGATATATTCTTTTCGACCCAAAGAACGGCGATACGGTCCGATTTTCGATGAGAATTCACTCAATATTTCCACAATCATTCAAAATAGCAAACAAGTCGCGACTTTGGAAAAATAATATAGGGGAGACGTCGAAGAAAAGGGTTGAAAGACACTCGAGAAAAAAAAATACATTTTGTTAGTCAATTACTTATTACTTTAATTATTTTATTACTTTTATTATTTTATTACTTATTACAATTATTTATTATCCACCAACACCTACCGTACGGCCATTTTAATTCTCAATAGTCGTACAACCATTCAAAATAGCAAACAAGTCGCGACTTTGGAAAAATAGTACAGGGGAGACGTTGAAGAAAAGGGATAAAAGAGACTCGAGAAGAAGAAAAAAAAATAAGAAAAGAAGACGACGAAGCGGGCACGCGAGTATCTATTTACGAGCTGTCCGGCGCCGTGATGTCCGGAGTAAAAATACATCGTAGAGTCTCGTACGCGAGGTTCGGCGCTTCCTCGCTCTCGCTAGACAGACTCCTCTTGGCCCGCGCGTTCTCATTCTGCTCTTCGCGTTTTTCCTCCAAATGGCTCTCCCAGTCACCGCTTCGCATCCCGATCGCCATTCTCGCTTTTCGATCCCTTTCTTCGTTTCCCGCCCTTCCACCGTCCACGTCATCCTCTCTCTCTCTGCTCCCTCCCCGATATCCCCACTATTTTTATTCGGCTCTATAGACTTATGGATCTTCCTCGCCTTCTTTTTACCTCTCGAGAGGCTCACGGATTTTGGAAATTCGCCAGAAACGCGAGACCCCGAGCTGTAACCTCTCCTTTCATTTTTCCATATTCATCCGGGTGTACACACGCGAACGCGAACTCTCTGTGCTCTTCCGAGTGGCACTTGCTTGGCTGCGCCCTGGGACGCGAGTCGCTCGGACGCGAGGGTCGATTTTTTTTTAATTAGCTCATCATGTTCGATATGGATTTGTGACTTGTAACGACGGAATTTAACGAGATAGACGTTTTTTAAAATTTTTTTTATTCTCTATGTAATTATAAAATTTTTATTTAAAAATTTGATAATTATGCAGTTTATTGGTTTTTTTTTTTGAAAAAAGGTCCTAAATTTTTTTTTCGAGAAAAATGGATATATTTCATCATCGAATATGATATCGAGAAGGGGGAAAGAGATTTTAATATATTTTGAATTCCTAAAGGGAGAAGTAGATATAAAATTGTGTACGTATTTTAGAGAACTGGAGAAAATATGCAGAAAAGAGAGTATGGAATAAGAATGTATGGAAGAAATGTGTATGACATGTAAAAACGTTTGTAAAAAACCCTAAGCGGTTGTGCAAATAATACATTATTGATTGATATATTTTGAATTATTAATAAGTAAAAAACTATAAAAAAATATAAATTTTTTAAATTTTATTCAAAAAGAAATGATTTGGTCGAGATGCATAAAAGAAAAAAAATTTTATCAATTTATTTAGTGTGATGTGCTTGAAATTCGTAACTTCAAAATGTAATGACAGAAACTTTTTAAAATTAATAACATATGAAAATTTATTTAATATATTATTTTATTATTTTAGAAAATTACATTTTTAAAATTATTTAATTAGTTCATTTGTATATTTTTTAATTCGAAAAATTTGAATTAAAAGTTATATTAGACAAACAATTCTACCACAAAAACCTATTATGAAAAGAGACCGTTTTTTAATTCAATTATTTACTCTACATTAGGATTGAAATGAGAAAAAATCATTTTTCTTTCCGTCCTACACGTTGAAAAACTAATTTGAATAATACCTTGTTGACGCACGGAGAGGTCCTATTTACGTATTCGAAAGCGTCTCAAGTGCCAGCGGAATACTCCGAAAAATTTCATTAGTCATAGCACTGTGATCCAAAAAATTTTTTTTAACGGGAAATCTCGAGTACGAATAATTGATCGACTCACTCGAGCAAACTTGTCGTTTTATTGTTACGAGGTCAAAGACACTGCTATTGAATCTTTTTCCAGTGACTCGTAAATTTTATCTCGGAGGCGATACAAATTTTATTATAGACTCGAAATAAAAAAAAAAATACGAAAAAAAACTACACGAGAAGATTTCTGAAAAGTAACTAAAAGAATTATGGATCGTAAAAAGTACCAAAAGAAAACTACGCAAAAATACAGCGGAAAAAAATAACGGGAAAAAAGTAACGAAAAAAAAATTCAGAATAAAAACGTAAAATAAGAAATGATGATAAAAAAACGAGGTGCGTATCCGGAATGAAAGAGCAAACAAACGTATGTGGATCGTGTGGAGAGAAAAGGTGTTTTGAAAAAAAAGAAGGAGGAAAAGAAACAAGAGCGAGAAGAAGCGTAAGATGACATCATCGTTGCGGGAAACACGACGATGATTTTCATCGGCGCTTGCTTCTCGTTTCCTCGAGAGAGGTGAACCGCTCGCCCGAGCCCACGACTCGCATGCTGACGCGTCAGCTTTTGCCTCGTTCCTATACTCGCCTTATTTACCGGCCCGCAACGCTCCCGATTATTTAGAATTTTCATTCCGGTGAAAAATAACTTTTTCCTGCAACATCCTCGAATTCTAATCATTTTTACAATTTTAGAACGTTTAATTTGGGATTTATGGTATCATTATTATTATTACTATTATTGTTTTCTTGATATTATTTTTATTATTAATTATTTAGTATTTTATTGAGCTTGTATTATTTTTTTTCTCACGACGATTATGTAATTGATGCGTAGTTAAGAAAAAGAAGATGATTTATGGAATTAATTTTTTATTTTTATAGTCAGTTAGACAGAACAAAAGTGTGTTAAAAAGACATGGGAAAATCCGAGGAAAATTGCGGTCGTGATTAGCGTTGCTATTGTTCACTCTTCATTCGTGAATCTTTTTTTTAAATTGTTACTTATTGGAAAATTTTTAAGAATTTGAGTTATAGATTATTTCATTTTATTACTGACTTTATTTTTGTGTGTATTTTTTTGTTCAGGAATATTATGTAATTATCACGTAATCAAGAAAATGGAAAATGATTTATGCAATTTAAAAAAAATATTTTTATAATGATTTTGACAGAACAATGACTGGAAAAAACAAGGAAAATTTCTGCTTTTTTATTTTTTGATGGCGTTTTTATTCGTTTTTTAAATTGTTATTATTCAACTTTTATTCGGAAAATAATGAATATGAATAATAAATCTAATGAACATGAATAAAAAACGCTCGAAAATTTTTTAGCAATTTGGGCTATCAATTATTTAATATTTGATTGAATTTAAATTTTTTTAAATATATTTTTCCGTTTACAATGATTAATAAAATTTTTTATTTTTTTATTTTTCAGTCACTTAGACAGAACAACGACATGGGAAGATCCGAGGAAAACTGCGGCCGCGGTCAGCGTTGCCGCTGTCGCCGCGGCGGTCGAGAGCGGAAAGACCGCCAACGTAGCCTCAACGAATCTAGGACCGTTGCCCGATGGATGGGAACAGGCACGGACACCCGAAGGAGAAATATATTTCATCAATCATCAGACACGCACGACCTCTTGGTTCGATCCGAGAATTCGTAAGTGTCTCAACTCGTCAGCTGAACCAGTTTCTAGATACTTCAAATCTAAATTAAACGAAAATCAATATTTACATTTTAAACGTAAAATGCAATGAAAAATAATTCACATGAAAAATGAAAAATTATAGAATTTGATATTCCGAATTATTTCCAATGTCTATTGATACGAAATTTATCGATTTTTGTTTCAAATTTTGCTACGTGATTTATACGGATATTCATATAAATATTTATAAATAAAATATTCAAATTTTTTCACGGGAAACTATTTTTTTTTCATTTTCGCTTACGTAGTTATCGAGTAATTTTTTTGTTACTCGAATAACTTCGTTAAATTTCAAAAAAATTTACATATATATCCGCTTCAATTAAAATAATATTCTTGAATTTTTTGCTAAGACAGCTCTTGAGTAATTTTATTCTACATATTATTACGTGATAAAGCTTAAAATATTTTTTTAAATTATTTGAATAAAAAATTAAAGCAATTTTAATTTACAGCGACACATCTCCAAAGAGCTCCCACATCAGGTGCATTGCTTCCTCAAAATTGGCTCCAAACACCAGCAGGTGCAGCGATGCAGAGCAATCAGAGTCTTCAAGCCTGTCAACAAAAGCTTCGTCTTCAGTCCTTGCAAATGGAACGTGAGCGACTCAAACAGAGGCAACAAGAGATTATACGTCAGGTAATTTATCTTTTGAAATTCGAAAGCTTTGCCGTTTCGTAAATTTGCATGCGAAGTAAAGAAGTAAAGTTTTAATTCTTTTGCTATTCATCGTTGACTCTCATCAAATTTTATAACACGAAAATTAATGAGCAATTCGTGAGCTCGTTTTACGAATTTAACAGACGATGAACGCTAATTCGATTCAAGGAAAACTTGTACCTGAGATTTTTTGATAAACTCGTGCCGATGCCCTCATTAGCATACATCCGTGTAAAACGTAACCAGTTTTTTAAAATAAAATACGATAGAACGTGAAAATTTGAAAAATTCAGTTTCTCAAATTCTCTGTGCATGAGAGGCATTTTATTTTTAATTTCTGTTTACGATAATACTGTTTTATTTTAATTTTGAATGATTAATGAACCAAAAAATGAATGGCATGAATTAAATATTTAATCACTATTTTTATGGAAACTGTTGTAAAATTCATTTGTTAAGAAAATGTTTGATAAATTATTATTTAATTACTGCAGCAAGAGCTCATGTTACGCCAAAGCACAACTGATGCAGCGATGGATCCTTTCCTCTCCGGCATGAATGAACAGCATGCTCGTCAAGAGAGCGCAGACAGTGGTCTTGGTTTGGGCTCTGCGTACTCTTTGCCTCACACTCCGGAAGACTTCCTTGGCAATATTGATGACAATATGGATGCCACGAGTGGTAAATAAAAATTGATTCATTAAAAAGAAATAATAAGGAAGTGAAAACAAATGTTCTTGGTATAATTGTCCTTCGTTGTTATTTTTATCATTATTCATGAAAACTTCATCACGAAAAGGTTATTCAATTGACAGATTTCAATCTAGGATCTTTAAAAAAAAATATCTAACTGTTTTGTATGTTACTTTCCATAATCATCGATATGTCATTGTCATTTACTGAAAACTTTTCAAAGAAAAAATTTATGAAATTGAAGTGGTACAAAACTGATATTAAAATTAAAGTACTTTGATCTCTTTTATTTTCATTATTTTGCTTTTTTATCCACTTGCTTTTTTTCACGATTTCAAATGAATTAATAATTAATAAAGAAAAATCTTTTTAAGTATCGTAGATTTTTTATTGTCACCGTAACTTTGAAAATTAAAATATCAAATTTCTCATGCAAGTGACCTTTGAAAACTTTCTCCTCACTGAACAATTCAGTTTAATTCCCTAGATATTTTAATTTCCGAGTCATTCATATTACTCATAGTCCCTTTGAGGATGAAATTTTGAAGTGTGACGATCTTAATATTAAAATATATTTACAGAAGGGGGAGCGCCAATGGAAACTCCAGACATATCAACGCTGAGTGACAATATCGACTCGACGGACGATCTCGTGCCTTCGCTTCAGGTATTTTTTGACTCTTATTATCGAAACTGAATGAAAAGCGAATATAAAAAATTGAAGTTTGCATAAAATTTCGTAGCTGGGAGAGGAATTCAGCAGCGACATACTGGACGACGTGCAATCGCTAATAAATCCCAACACCAGCAAGCCCGAAAACGTTCTCACTTGGCTGTAGTACAGTGAGAGAGCTCTCTTTACGTTACCACGAAGCACGATGATGAAGAGGAAAGCCGACTGATCGCCTCGTTGCGTCATACTTAAATAAGGATCGAGAGGGGGGGGAACGAGAAGGAGAAAGAGAGTTCGACGTGCCAGCGCTGGATAAAACAATGCATTCGTTTTTTTTTAAATAGAAAGGAAAAGTGCCTACAGGAAGGAGGAAACGTTGAACGCGACGAGGAGGATAAAACAGGAAGCTGACGAACTTTGTTCGCGAACGGAGACGCAATATTTTTTATAATCCGAAAAATTCGCTCATCGATTAATTTGTAAATAGCATTACGATGTACGAAAGTATTCTGCTGTCAAGTCAGCGTAACGAGATGCGCGGGTTGAAGGATTCTTTTTATAAACGAAAGGATCGAGAAAGAGAGCGAGGAGCGAGAATGCGACGAGTTTACGATTTTATAATTATTCGTACGACAATAACAATTACACGTGGATGTTTGTCCGCCCGAAGGACACCTCTGTGCTTTGTGTAAAATTTCAAGAAACGTGCAATACTCTATTTGATATTTGTTTTACCGGAGATAGAGACACGACTTGGGCTTCCTTCGCTCGTGCATTAATTACTTATCTTCAGATGTTGCTCAGGGTCTGGTATCATGACGTATCAGGCTCCTGGACGAGAAATAATTACGAAGAGCGACATTGGAATAATACGGAACAGCTTCCCAGAGGGAGCGACGAAAAGAAAACATGGAAATGTAACGAAAGTATGAAGCAAGTGCCTTCTTGTTATTTTTAACGAATTAATCGCAAAAAAGCGTGAAAAACTTTATGTAGAGATCGTAGAAGCAATAACAACCGTCCACACCGAGAAATGCCTTGTCTCAACACGTTTATTTTTTAAAGCAATAACGAGAGAGAGAGCGAGAAGCCACCAGCATTTGAGATTTTTGACCTCTCTGCGACAAGAGATCAATCGAATAAAATTTATTCAGTGAATATACAAATATATAGGAATATACGTATACAATATTACATACGAATATATATATAAAGAACGAGGTTTCGAAATACTATTACAACAATGTTGAAGTTAGTGTAAAGGAACGTTTTTCTTTTTTTTTTTTTGTAGCGATATCTTGGCCTTCGGGCCCTATTATTCATTTTATTTCTTCTTTTTTTTTTTGCTTTTTTTTCTACACTACAGATCAAACGAATTTTTTCGATGGATCTTGTCTTTCTATCGTGCCTTCCTTGTACTCGAGACAATTCTATCCTTTTCTCTTTCTCGGTCTCTCACTTCTCTCTTTGTCCATGTTTTTCGAGAGTGATGTCGGTGCGTTGTTCAAGCGAATACGCGATCTCGAGCTTTAGCTCTGTGTCTTCCATACGAAATGAAATCCGGGTTCAAATTCGCATTCGAATTGAGCCGTGACGTGCAATACGAGCCTAGAGAGAAGGAAAAATTCACTGAATCACTTTTTAATGATCCTCGCGACAGAAGAAAGAACTTTTGATTCGAAAACGGTGAAAAAAAGTCTTCGAGAACTCGAGTTATCTCATGACAAAAAAATATCAATATTTACAAATGTTTTTTTACGTATACCTTCACGTATCTCGTTTTTACGTAAATTTTACGATGTAACTGGCTCCTGCGACTTTTTTTTTCATTTTACGAAAAATTGCTCGAAAAGTCGCACCGAGGCCGGATATTCGATGCTTCGAGTTTTCAACAATGTTTTGTATCTCAGTTTTTAGATCGACTCGTTATACTCGACTGGTATAACGCAGATGTGATTTCTTTTTGGAAACAGAGAGAAATTGGTCGAGAAAATGAAAAATAAAATATAAAATAAAAAATGTGCCTACGGTCGGAACACGGCCAATTAATTTTTACTCGCGTGCTAAGCATTTTGTACGAATTCTCGTTGAAATTGTTAATGATTTTCTTTATACGAACGCGTGTAGATAAAAAAAAACTCGGCAAGACTCGAAAAGTATTTTGTCCTTTCGCTCGAGATCACTCGGAAGTTGCAATAGTGATTCTGTTTGTCGAATGTGTCTTCGACATTGCTGATAAGTATGAGGATTTGTGTGTGTGTTTTTTAATCGTATTACTAGTTAACGTCATCGAGCAAGGAGGAAAATTTAATGAATAGCGGAAAACGACGTGAGCGGTCTGAGGAACGAAAAAAATCGAGTTGAAATTTATATTTTTAGGATACTTTTTTGGAACGTAGAGAAAAATTATTTTGTACAAAGCTTGAAAAAAAAAGCTTACTGTTGATCAGTTGTTTAGAGACGCGATTGTTCAAGCGCAGACTCGATTTTGAGAAGGAAGAACGATTTGTTTTTTGTTTTTCTTCGCGAAAAATTGTTCTGAAAAATCGTTCTTTTTTTCTCCAGTTACGTTTCGTAAATCCTTATAGTTGAGATCGCTTTAATTATATGTTAACGTTACTTTGTTAAGAGGATATACGAAATATTATACACGTCGCTTTTAGTCTAATAACCAAACTCTTGTATTTTCAAAAAGCCCACGAGTGCCTTGACGCCTTTTTTTTTCTTTTCTCATTTTTCGATTCCTCAAGAATGAACGAGGATTTTTTTTTACCACGTACCTCCGTTCGTTCTCGACAGAGAATCAAATTAATTCCGTATTTTTCGCACGTTTTTTTCATCTTCACACGACAAAACGAATGGAAATGTTAATGACTCGAGGCATTGGAAGTTGGGTTGAAAATCAGTTGAATTTTTTTATTACTTTCTAAATGGGTGAAATGTCAAATTTTTCTTTTCCCTGAATTTCCCATTTCTTGTAATAATTTCTTGCTTTACAAAATATTACATAATTTTTTTTTATTATAAAAGTACACAATTTTTACAAATTCATAGCTTGGTTTTATGTATATCAAAGTGTATAAAAATGTAATTGCTATTTTGTGTTGTACAAACGAAGTGTAGCATGAATTTAAAAAAATATTCTTGGTCGTAATTTTTTAAATGAAAAAAATCGTTCTTGCAATTTTCCCACTTTCAATTGCCTTCTGTTCATACTGTTCAAGTGGAGATTTTGTCTCAATCTGAAGCATACTTTGCGAAGGGAAACGAAAGCCAAAAATTCTTGAGCAGACTTTGTCGATAAAAGTTTTCGCTCTAAAAACTGAATTGCTCATGTTTTTTTATTTTTTTTCTCTCGCGATAATTCTTGTATTTAAAGATAGAGAGCTGTAATATGCTTTGTTGTTGAAAATGAATATTTTCTGTAGTGAAGTGTACGCTCAAGACAATGCAAAGTTGAATAAAGAGTTCGAGAAAAATTTCTCGTAAAATTGACTGAAGGTAAAGTCTATTAACGTAGAGATTATATTTGAGGCAATTCGTAATTAACTAAATTTTGTCTCAAATCGTGAAAAATAAAAATCGACTGAAAGCTGAGAATATTTCTCTCGAAACGACAATCCACGTTCCATTGACTCAATTTATGACTCACCAGAAATTGAGCAATGAGAAACGTAAATTCAACAAGCAAATCGTGTGAATCAAAATAATGTTATAATGCGTGAAAGTACGTGAAAAAAATTGACGAAAATCAAATGTGTATGTATATTTTTTTTTACATTAAGAGAAATTAGGTTCTGGGTAAATTTTTTAAAGATATCGCAAAATTTTCTTTTTAACCTATCGATTTAGTAAAATCGAAACGTGATTTTTCGTGAGATCCTTTCGCAAAATGCACTTGGGCAAAATCTGTACTTTTTTATGTTACAAAAAAAGTGTTTCGAAATGAAAGAGAAAATTATGAAGCAGGTCAACTTAAAAGTTATACTCTGATGGAGAATGTTGAGGAGAAGCAATTAGTTGTGTAATACCAGTATTTAAATAAGCTCATGGACGTTCATGTGTGACGTACATTTTTATATGGGTAACAAGTGCCTTAGTTATTAAAATAACAATAAATATATATTATTTACTTACAAAGTATTTATATGGCATTTATTTATTTTTTACCTTTCATACTTTGTTTTTATAAAAATGTTTGTTGGGAGAAATTTGCAATTGAACTTCTCCAGGTAAAAAGTTTAAGAATTTTTCAACGCTTGTGACGTTTAGAGTACTTGAATAATTTTGTAATTTATGAGACCAATACAAAATTATTATAGGTTGAAACTTTTGATTATGTTATTTAGAATGATGTCTATTAGTTTTCTGACGTTTTGCAAATAACTTTCATATTATTTGTTTATTCTTTACATATGCTGATTGTAGAGAAAAATTATGAACATAACCTGATGTTTGGAATAAATTTTTAAATAAAATTTGTAAATATTCCATAAGAGATAACGTTAAATTGAAACGACTTTAGAATAAAATATCTTTTGGGCCATTCAGTGAATCATTTTCAAATTTTGAGGAGAATTTTTTAACATTATCACGAATAATTTGCCAAAATTCAAGTAATTCATTTTTTATTTTAAAAAAAGTGATAATATATCCTTTATAATTCTTGACAAGTGAATTATTTTTCAATGTAATAGAGACTTAAAAAAATTTATAGTAAACAATGAGAAAATAGAAACAATTTTTAATTTTCGAAAATGCTTTTGATGTACTCTTGAATTAACCAATTATTAATTAATTAATTCGATTTTATGGTCAGGAATAGTGAGGGTGAAATAAAATAAAATCAACAATTATGATGTATAAATAACTTATGTATTTTAAGATGAATGTAAGAAGGAATGTTCTCGTTTTTTTATTACATTGGTTTCGAAAAGTTTATCTTACATTCTAAACGTAGGTGACTCTCTGTTCCTTTTCATCTCAATAGACATCCTCTTACAATGTATATATTTACTCCCATAAACAAAGTGTTCGTTCTCTCAAAAAATGAACGTACTCGCGTCGCTAAATCGAGACATCTGGACGGTAAGCCATTATTCTATCGTCTCATCAAAATTCCTCCCAATCGCGACCAAACTCATTCAATTTTTAATCTCGCAAACGATCAAGATTTTTCCGCTCCAATCATTTTCCGGTTACGAATCAAGATCTCGTATCTGTAAAACGTTTCTTCGGTCTTAAAAAAAATAATTCAAAAAAAAAATCTTTAAAAATGATCGCGTGAAATGTTGAAAAAAAATTCGAAATTAATTTCGAAATCAAATCAATCGAAAAAAGTGAAACAAAAAAATGTCACGATTGTCAAAAAATCCCGAAGTTTTTGTCTTCTCACAGATGAAAAATGTCAGACTCAATTCCACCGGAAAAAAATTGGCGTCTCTCTCGTTCGCGCTCTTTTCGAAACGCAAAAATCGAAATAATGAACCTGAATAATGAAAAAAAAAGCTTTTCCTCGCCTGAATCTATTTTATCCTTCAACAATAATCTTTGCAATGAGAAAAATATATTCTGTTGCATTTATATATATTCATATATATATAATATAATAATATTTATACTTATCATTTAATATATAATCTATTTTTCTATATATAAGAACATATACATTTGTTTCGAAATTTTTGGAGCCTCGAAAATTCGTTTGATCGCTAATCTTCATCCGTATATCATATCAAAAAGTATCTTTTTTTTGGGTTTTTTTGATTTTTTTTCCTTTTTGGTCCTAAGAGCTAAATGTGTACATTATAATGATTAGCAAACTCCTGTCGACGCGAGTGATTAGAAAAATATTTTTCGTTTCGTTAGATTCATTTTTCAATGTTCACTCGTCATCGTCACGATCCCCGAAAAATACTAAACGCATTTTTTTTTAAATTCTTTACACGAGGAAAATGTGTCCAAATGCAATATACAAAAGTCCAATCGTTGATTTCGGTATAAAAATATAAGAAAAATGCAAAGGAGTGGATCGTCTGCATTTTTCTTACCTCACATTCGTATATATTTGAACAGATCGTTTCATAAATCTCTTTTCGTTTGTACGAGCGAAGGGTTCATCAGTCTTTGCTGGTCCTCTTAATTCATAGTCTTCTATTTTAATACGTCGATCGGTTTTTCGATTTCTCGTTTTCGAGACGATCTCTGATTCACCCGGGAACGAAGCGTCGGGGATGAGAGACGCGAGAGCCGATTCAACGCTGGATAAATCGGCACGCGCGTCGCGTCATCTTTTCCACCCTCTTTGAAGCTCACCGATCCGATCTGTGCGATCGATAAAAATTTTTGAAAAAAAAAATCGTTATCTAAAAAATGAAATTTATTTTCCACGAGTCATGTAAAATGTTCGAGAAATCGCGAAGATCGGTAAAAATCGTCATCGATCGAGATCGGTATCGAGATCGCTTCCAAACAGGAGAAAGAAATGGACGCCCTCGAGGTACACCGTCCAGGATCAGTATCGTCGAAAATACGTCGAAATTCATTGAAAAACAGAAACGGAAAATCGGTACTGAAAAATCGGTTGCGCGTAAAAATCGATGTAAAAGAAAAATTCGAAGGCGATTTCGAAACGCGTTTTTTCTTTTCTTCTTTCGCTACTTCGCTCACTGATAATAAACGTTAAAGTTTCCCCGACGGGACGAGGATAACGACAGAGAAAGAGAAAACAGGAAAATGTAGGAAAGAAAAAAAAAGGAATTCTCAACTAATCGCTAGCGTAAGATTAAAAAAAAAATTACATATTACGTTCAGACAGCAACGCGTCGAAGGGCCGAACGACGCGTCACGTTAGACTCTAAATCTGAAATTGCACGCCGAACTCTGCTCGACGCTCACAGCGTCTGCCCGGTGTATATTTTATCATTTCTTGACTCCTTCTTAATCAACTTTTTTTTGACTAGAAACCGTGGACATTAGATAATCCAGTGATGCACGTTTTTGTCGGCGGGTCGCGCCTCTTTTTTTCAGTGAATGGTGAAAAAAATACAAAAACGACGATGGAGCGAAGAAAATAAAAGAAAAAAAAAATAGGAAAGAAATTATAGAAAAAAATCGAAAAGTATAGAAAATAGCTGAGATCGAAGTTAGCGCTCGTGAAAAGAAAACGAAAGAAAAAAAAATAATAATAAAGCTAAGTGTGCTTGGACCTGGCGATGTGCAAGAAGAATGACACTTTGTCGTTACTCGGGTGTCCGCACATGTTGCACGTGTAAGGACTCTTGTAACCGTGGTATCCCATGTGAACGGTGTACATGACGACATTGCCGAATGAGATTTCGCAGTACTGACAAGTGAACTCGTTGTTGAGTCCGACCTGTTTTTCGGCGAGAGTTCGTTCCGGGGTCGTGTCCTTGGAGTTTGAGCTCGCGACGTCACTGGTCGACGTCGCGGCACCCGGGGAATTCGCGTTCATCCTCTCCTCGGTATCGTCGTCGATCTCTTCCCGGATGACTCTTTTTTCCAGTTTGACCGCTTTGCCCTTGCGTCTGCTCGTTCCCGACGTTTTCGGAGAGTTCGTCAAATTCGCGATCTCGCTCATGTTGTTGATCGCCTGGGGATGATTGTTGTTCGGCGCGTCCCCAGGAGTCTCGGCGGATTCCGAGTACTGGAAGGTTTCGCAAGAGTCCGGCTTGCTGAGATCGAGCGGCCCCATTTTCACGGTGTCGCTTTTCGGAGCGTGCGACTCGATT
Source organism: Cremastinae sp. B BG-2022a (assembly GCA_030522605.1). Lineage (NCBI taxonomy): Eukaryota > Metazoa > Arthropoda > Insecta > Hymenoptera > Ichneumonidae > Cremastinae sp. B BG-2022a. Next base: position 14,637 of record JAPYYX010000433.1, on the reverse strand, counting down.
GGCGGGCTCTGGCGCTCGTACTCCGAATCGGTCTCGCTATGCTTTGTTGCGTCATTGCTGTTCTCTGACGTAGTCGGGAGGTTAACTCGGATCTCGTCGTTCGAGTCCATCGCCATGGCCTTCGCGTACTCGGCGAGGATGTTGGACTTCAAGGATTCGAGCTTCTCGGTCGCGTCGTCGCCCAAGTTGTAGTGATTCATGGGAAAACCGCCGAATAGTTGGCCGTAAGGGAAATTGATGACGCTCGAAGGCACGCCCGTGCTCAAAGCCTGTATCGCGTTCATCGGATTCATCGAGAGATTCCTCGTTACCGGTGAAAGCTCCGGCTGCATCACAGTCATGGCGCCGTCCTCGTATTTGCCGGAATTCGGCTTTTGCTTCGGTCCGCGTCGAGTGCCGTATACGTCGATGATCGGCAGTGGATTCGGCGAGCCGTCCGCGTTCAGGACCATCGCTGGATTGTGCTTGTATTTTCTCAGATGGAGCTTCAACGAGTGACAATACTTCGTCGCGTACGAACAATTCGCGCATCTGTACTGATAAACGTTCGAGTGAGACTTCAAATGGCTGTTGAGCATCGATTTGTTGACGCAGGAGTACGAACACTTGTCACACTTGAAGGGCTTCGAGCCGAAATGATTTCGAAGATGGTACTCGAGGTGGTGCTTGTACTCGGTTACGAAAGGACACTTCGGACATGTCAATAATTTTTCTGCCTTTATGTGACCGCGGCTGTGCTCCCAGAACTCGAGCTTCGTTATGGCCACGAAGTTGCACTGCTTGCAACGGAATGTCTTGACCTTGCCTTGGGAATTGACGCGTGGCGTTCGGAGACCGGGCTCCTCGGCCTCTTCGGATTCCTGCTCCGAGCGTTCACCCTGCGACGGAGAACCCCGATGATGGTCCTCCTCCATCTCACCGAAATCCTCAACTTGAGACTGAGCCTGGTTACCGTCATCGCTGTTCATCGGAAACTTTCCGTACTCCGGTGTCTCGCAGTTCACCGCGTAGTGAGCCCCGAGATGTTCACTGAACTGTACTCTGAAAATGAATTTTATTTTATTTAGTGATCCATGTGTTGAAATGTATTTTTTTTATTGATTATAGAATTTATTGAATTGATAAGTGTGAAAAATTGATTATTTCATTGAAAAACGAATAATGATCTATAGCGCATGCGCGTGTCAGAAATGTCTAAAATATGAAACGCGCCGATTTCATATTTTAGACATTTTTTGAAAACGAATTAGCGACAAAATTTACCGCATTTTCAAGTATCTAATTAAGCAGTAAATTAAGAATGAATTCGAATGGATCTATCGCGCATGCGCATGTTACATTTCAGACATTTTTTTTAAAACGAACTAGCGATAAATTGTACTGCTTTTCAAATAATTGATCAACTTTTCAAGTATCTAATTAATGAGGAAATGAAAAATTAATTGAAATGAATAAATGATGGATTATTTAATTGATAAATGTTACGATCTATCGCGCATGCGCATAGAGAAAAATTTTACCGCATTTTCAAATTAATCAGGTTTTTGATTATCGAAGTGATTGTTTCAATGAATGAATGAAAAATTATCATCGGGGAATGAATTATTCTGAATTTAATCGATGAATGGAACGATCTATCGCGCATGCGCATGATCGTTCCGTTTATACAATACAAACCCACAATTCAAGACTCTAATTCATATTTTCAAATAATTTTATTATTTATCGCAACTTTAATCTTTTTCTTACCTGTTTGATGTCGTGAACGGACAGAGGGGACACTGAAGCGTCTCCTGCGGGACTTCGGACGCGTGACCAGTCGTTTCTTTTATTCCATTTGAAACGATTTCCATACTCTGGTGCTCGTTGTTCCTGTGTTGCGTCAATTCGTCCATTCCATTGATCCTTACATACGATAGCGGGGAATCGCAATTTTTGTATGAACTTTGAGGACTGTATTCAAAGCTGCCGCATTGCATCGCGCTCGAATCCTGAGATGTTGCGCTTCCCGGTGACAAACTGCAGTTTGCCGTTGATGACGATCTTCTGCTCCTCGGTGAGGCTGAATTGCTCGTATAATGACCCGGAGATACTCCGGAATCGTCGTTTTTGTCTTCTACACGTTCTTCCTTCTGCAAACCCCAATAGAAAATTGTTATTAAAAAATATTCAAAAAAATAATTTGTTTATTCAATAAAAATTCAAATAAAAAATATTTTGGTCGCTTCGAAAAATTTATTCGCGTTTTGTTAAAATGAAAAATGAAAATATTTTTTAAAAATCAAAGAAGTAAATAATTCAATCTTCAAAAATTCTCAATAAAAAATTTTTTTGCAACATTCTGAATAAAATCGAAAAAGATATTCGAAGCTTAGCTAGAAAGCCAAAAATGAAAGAAACTTTTTCCAGAAGTTAAATAGACTCGAATAGGGGATATTTCCCGATCCATTCAGCAGAACTCGTCGTACATTCCGATTGGAAAGAGCACAAAGCGTGATGATAAAAGATGGGGAAATCGCGACAGGGGGAAAAAAGCGTTGATGGGAAAAAAGCGTTTCTCAGTAGAGGGAAAAAAAGTAATCGGGGGCGGGCAGGAGATACGATTACTCACCACTATTCTGTCAGTGATAGCGGTCCAAGCGGGCGTGGTTGGCGAGTGGAGGGGCAAACGTTGCGGTTCTGTTGTTTCGCTTTTGAAAATAACAAAAAATTATTAAATTAGTTTAAATATTTTTTCAATGTTAAAAAAATTAATAAAATTTGTCTCTAATTTATTTATAAACTAATGGCTCGACTTATTTTTCTCAATATGAATTAGATAATGAATTCAATCAACTAATAACAAACTAAACATTGAAAGTAGTTTCTCATACTGAATTTATTGGAATTTTTTTTTGGTACTTTTGATTCAACAATTTCATTATTATTGTTTGAATGTTTCATCATAATTTTTGGTACCTCGCATTTGTTGTTGAATTTGATGCATATTTATTTGCAAATGCAATTTTTTTTGGTTATAACATGTAATACGATAAAATAATCAAATAATAAAAATAAATCAATAAATAAAATTAAATTTAATTACTCCATAAAACTCGGCTGCTGCTGCTGATGCTGCTGCTGGCTTGGCGCAAGCACGAGTGCCTCCGCAGTTTCCCAATTTCCTCGCATCCTTATTCCTATCAACAAAAAAAAGAGAAAAAAATACAATGAGGATCAATCTCGTAAATTAATGTTTCGCTCGTTGCTGACTCGACGTTCTTTCACTTCCGCTATTTTTTTATCAAGAAATCTCATATCACTCGAACCGAGAATCAATTTCTATTCGAACCGAATAAAGGACTCGCTACAATAAATTATTTTTTATCAACATCCCAAGATTTTTCGTCTCGAATCTCATTTTCCAATTTTAGTACAATTTTGAACATTTTATGTTGGATCGAGAATATTTTTTGTCCCAGAGAATTTGAAAAATGTTTTTTCTAGGATTTTCGAAATTTTTTTCCGCAGAGAAAAACTTTCTCGGATATACAAATTTTTTTTCAGTCGAATTCCATTGTTCGTAGATTTTTGGTGGTAGCCTGTCATGCTCGAGAAACATCTGAACGGGACAATGTCCGTCTTACAAAGGGAAAATGTAGCAACCCCGGAAAGGCTTTCTAACCGGCTGGTCCATCGAACGATTTTCGGAGACACAGCTGGTGGAGAAAAGAAGGGGTTTTCGGTAAGATTTCGTGAAAAAAAAGAGAATATCTGAGCAAAAACTATTTTCCATACCGCCATCCATCCTTTCCTGTCTCCGACCTCGAATTTTTTCGCTTCACCCTTCAGAAATCGATACATTTTTTTCAGCTTTCTCGACCCTTTTTACGAATATCGAAAATCTTGTAAAAAGAAACCTCAAATCTACCGATGCGGAAAGAAAAATCGAGATGCATCGAATTACAAATCTGACATTTTTTTTCAAAATTTTCAAAATCTGATTTTTATTTGGAGTCTCCAAGATATTTGAATAATTATCAAAAAAAAGATCTGGATCAATGAAGAGATTTACTCAAAAAATAAACAGATTTGAACCGAATTAAAAATTCAATTCCTTTTCGCTCTTCAGTAACCTTTTTGTCACTTCAGCAAGATTTACATCGAGAATATTCGATAATATTGTCTATATACACTCGCATATATAGATTTGGAAAAAATAAATGTTGGAAAGTTTGGTAAAAACGCGGGAAATTCAAAGAAAAAGGGGTTAGGCCGAGGAAAAACGCAAATCGCAGAGATTTTCTTAGGTAAACGAGTGCGTGAAAATACGACGAGGAAAACTCCTTTTCGTTGGTCGAGGTAGCGACCCCATGCTGGCAAAAAAAAGAGAGAGAGAGAGAAGAAAACTTCAATGGCACGGTCGAGGGTTGATTTATTCAAGTGGAGCAAAGCCTCTTTGGTCGTGCCATTATATTTTCAGCAAACTCGAAAAAGGAGAGAGGTTGTCAAGCTACGAGAATTTCCTAGTTTTATCTCCGTCTCTGGAATTTTCTCTCTCTCTCGCTCGTTTTTCCTTTTTTCATTTTCGCAAAAATATTCTATGCGCGCGGCATTATGATCGCTCCGACTCCGGAGGACTCTCTCGCACTATCGGTCATGGTCATAAATAATCGCTCGCGTTTGTCCCCGCTTTCTTTTAAATATCATCATATTTTTCCAATACATCCGGAGATGCCGAAAACAAACAACCCTTGAAGCCAATTGCACCGGATTAACTCCCTGCGCTTTCAAATATTTTGCCAATTCTGGGAAAAATTTTGCTAATTTTTCGAAACAATGAAAATATACGTACACGTAATTAAATTGCCGAAAATGGAATTTCAAAAATTTCAACGCCTCAAAAAGATTGTAAATCACGTATTCAATTCTTCCCGTACGTATAATTGGAAAATAAAATTACTAATCAATGAAAAATATTTTTCTTTTGAAAAAATTCAACTTGGAAGTATTTGATTGCTCAGTTTAATTATTTTACAATTTAATTGAATAAATAATAAATTTAGAAATTTGATGTAAAAATTTGAGAGTGAATTACTAAAAATTTGAATCGATCGATGAAATTTAGTTTGACGGATTGCGCAAAAATTTTTGTTTTTTTTTCTTTACGTGAAGCGAGAACAATAAAAGAGCTCGTCGCGAGTGCGATGAGGATACACGAAACGAGAAAATATACAAAAACAGCGAGATGAGTCAAACGCGAGGAACGCTCGAAGTTCGACGCCGAGGGACAAAATATCAGAATAAATAAAGAAAAAAATAAGGTATCGGTGTTATCTGACAAAAAGTCGAAAACACAAATCGCACGATCCCCGATGATCACGAAGAAAAAAAAAAGAAGGCGGAGAAAATAAAAGAAAAACAAAAATCACGAGCAGTCGATGGTAAACTTCGGACATAACAGAGAAAGAAACGATTGGTCAAAAGTAAAACACGCTTCGCTTGAAATTGTGTAAATATTACTCGAAAATTCGTCCTTTGTCGACATTCTCATTTTTATCTCGGCAAAATTGAGCATAGCGGCTCTTGAACAAAAATTACGTACCATCGATAAATTTTTAAAAAATTTCCAATTATCTCGACATAAAAAGCATTGAAATAAAAAAATACAACATTCATAACAGAATAAAAAATATAAATAAAAAAATTATCATATTTTATATAAGAAAAATTTCAATTTTTATCTCATTAAATTTGCTTACAGCTTGAACAAAAATTACCATCGATGAATTTTTTAAATATGATCTCAAACAAAAATAAAAATAAAAAATGCAACATTCATAATAGATTAACAATAAAATATTAAAAATTGTATTGTTATATCATTAAAATTAAAAAAAAAACTAATAAAAAATTTGTTCGAGTATAGAATACGAGTTCATGCGCGGAAAATTATTTTTTATAGCGAGTTAAAGTGCGTTTGATAGTAGAAAAATAAAAGAAGAAATAATGGCGGAAAGCGATGGTTGGAATCGCCATTTTTCGATAAAGCGATCGATGTCGAGTTTTCGTGGGTGCTTGAGAAAGTCCAGACGAGCAACGCACTTCGTATACATACATATATACATTATATACATACTCTCCCTATTCCCAAATGTCTCGTAGTTCAACGATATCCCCCAATGCCGTCCCCTTCGGTATATCCCACCCACCCAGCATCCCGCCATTGCATTTTCTCTTCCCTTCTCTTTTCCCACTATATTTACCTTCCTTCTCGATCACCATAAAAAAATATTTCTCCTTTCATTCCCTTTTACGTTTCTTCCTCAAAAAGCTTTTATACGCACTTTCTCCGAAAAATATCAAACGATAAAAAAAGATTCGAACAATTTGATAAAATTTACGAACAATTCAAATTCTAATTATACACGATCAATTTTATTACATCGAAAAAAATCGCAAATTATCTACCGAGTAAAAAAAAATTATTTAGTCACGAATTGATTAACAAATGTAAAAAGTTGTCTCGTATAAAAAATTTTACTTCAACTTTTTTTTAGCTTTATTTATTAATTTATTTTTTCATTAGCTTTATTTATTATATATGAAAAGCTTCAATCAATGATTTAATTAATTTTTTTTAAATTGTAATTCTCAAATGACTTTTTTTTTCTTATTATTCGTATACTAACTTTCAGTAACGAGCTCTCCTTTGTACACGTGTAGAGCTTCATAGGAGTAAGAGAGAGAGAATAAAGAGAAACTTCCGTCGCTCTTATTTTTCCCGAATTCTATTGTTTACAAGAGTAACACGAGTCTCGATATATCGTACAAATTTTCTCGATGAAAAACGTTGGAAAATGTACAACCAGAACAGAGAGAGAGAGAGAGAGTACAATTCGAAATAAAAGTTTTCGAGTCGATGAGAATACGATCACATTTTAGGGCAAAAAAATTGTTTTCCAGCCTTTTCGAATTATCAATACCTTAAATACGCTTCGCGAATATCGTACGAAGGCCCTCGAATTGATTTCCACGAATCAGATTCTACGATCCAGGCTCGATGAAGACGAAAAAAATTTTTTCATACTTTGATAATTGACGAAACTTAATTTGAGATTCATTACGCAATTAAAAAGAATTTCGAGCTCGTGGAACGGAAGTAAAAATTACCGAAAGTTCAAGAAATCAATGACTTTTTATTGTAAATTTGTATGTAATTTTTTGCAAATTTTTAATGAAAAATGAAAATCCAAACTCGACAAACCTTTTTGATGGACGTCGGTCCCGTCGTATCTCAAAATTTAACTCGGTCGTGTAACGATCTCCAGCAAATTTGACGTTAAACAGCGAGCGATATCGATCCACAACTCAATGGTTCGCGTATCGATGATCTCCCCGCAACGCGCTCAAACATATATATGTCACTTTACATTACAATAAAGCATATATAAGTTTGCGCGTGTGCACTAATCCACACGAAATTTGCATGAAAAGTATGTTTTCAATACCGTTGCACTATCGAGATCGCGAGTGTTCCCGGTTCAATGTGAGAATACCGAAAAAAAAATGAGACGTCACGAGTGTTCATCCATCGAGGCACAAAATCGTTCTTCATTCACCAAGAAACAAAATAAATTTTGTCAACTTTTTTCCTACACCGAAAAACTTTTTGGCAGTTATCGTCGAGAGCACAACCGAAACTTTTTGAGTTCAAGAATTAATTGTTTTTTAAAAAATTTATTTACAGAGTGTCTAATTAATATGAGAGTTCAATATCATGATGCACAGTTGAGAGCTCGTGCGTGCGATTAATGAGACGAGAGATCGGAAGAGAAATTTTGATCACCCTTCACCGATGCTCGTACAAGACTGACCGGCCGAGAGTTTCCTCCGAGCTTCGTGTCGAAATCTCCAGATAGGATTTTCGAAGGGGGCAACTACCCCTACCCCGAGCCATCCTCCAATCGAATCCCCACTCGAGCGCGCTCACGCTTATTCATGTATATACGTTTTTGCAGGATTTCGTTCGAGCTCGTGCTCTCTGGAAGTTCCTTCCCTCTCTACGAACCGTCCCCACTCAAGCTTTTTTCTACCCCCTTCCAATCCCCACCCCGTTTCGCGATTTTTCCCCTTCCGGTTCGAGTAAAGTTTTTTATATTTTTTTTAGTGTTGTTGGGGAATTCATGTTTTTGCGTTTCGGATTTTTGGTTTCGATTTGTTATTAATTGTTTTATTTCGATTTTTTGTTAATTTTTGATTGATTTTTTTGGGGAGGTTTTTAGTCAAATTTGGTATTGGATGGATTCGTATTTATTTTTGGATTATTTTGTCTCTGAGAACTTTTTTATATTTTTATCGCTGTTTTGCGATTTTTCACATTCAATTTGATTAGATTTTTTTTTTAGTGGATTTATTCTATGATTTATTTTACGTTTCTGATGACTTCTATTCTTGACTTATTGTTATTAATATTTTTATTCTGGTTTTTTTCGTTTTCTTTCAATCTTTTGTCAATTTCTGATTGTTTTTTTTGGGGGATTTTCAGTCAAATTTATATTTATCTTTCTGATATCATTTTGTTTCAAATTTTATTTATAGATTTATCCTGTTTTGCGATTTGTCCTGATCTAATTTGACTAAACTTTTTTTTACTTTTTTTTAAATACGGCGGTCTTTCATTTTGTGTTTTTCCGGCTTTCAAACTTGTTTTATTGTTATTTATATTGTCATTTTGCTTTTTTAAACTTTTTCCGGATTTTTCATTCACTTTTTTGTCATTATTTTCAGCCATTCAGTCAATTGGTATAATGTGAATTTATATTTACCTTTCTGTCATTTTATGTCAGAACTTCTTCATTTATTTATTTATTTCGTATTGACGAACTTGATGTTTGAATATTTAAATTTGATCACATAATTTGCGTATATTTTGAGAAGTTTGTGGATCAATATTTCTTAAAGTATTTAGTACAACGATTTTAGGTCCTTAATGTATTATTATTTCATACATTTATACTCTAATTTCATTTTCATAGTTCTTGATGGTAGAAATTTTTGTCACAAATTTATTGGTGCTGTCAATTAATTTGTAATTTCTTGCAAATGTATTTTTTAATTATTACAAACTTTTTCTGAAATTTACGAATCTAAAATTTTTTCCAAATTATTATTATTCTTATTATTATTAACTGTCTAATTTTTTATTTTTTGATTTTTTATTGCGCCGACTTAATTCTATGTGTAAAAAAATTGTCATTTTGAATCCGAAATATTTTCGCAAATGTTTTTATTCGAATCGATATCACGATTTCGAAATAAAAAAAATATACGAAGGACCGGAAGTGCGGTAAAAAAAATTGTACTTGACTCGGAAGTATCTCGGCTTCGGGAAAACGCAAAAAAAAAGCGGAACAAGTCCTCGGCGTGGCTATTGTCGACTCGCGTGGCGCGCAGTCCTCCTTGTCCCCCGTTGACCCCTCCCATCAGTTTCAATACAGTTTTCTCCCTCCGATCGCCACCCCATGACGCTCTATCACGATCTCAACTCGGTTCGACCCCTCCTGGACTCTCATTCAATGCTCGAACTCTCCTCTCCCCTTCATCCCTTACTCACTATTTTTCTAAAAATGAACGAAATCCTGATGAGCACCATTTTCTACTCAAAAATCGAGACGCCATTTCCTCACTCGTTAATGGATCTAAAAAAAAACTTTAATAACAAAATTGTCAATTTAGACTGCAATTTTTTACTGTAGAGAATTTATTTAAATTTTTAGTAAAGTTCGTTTTTTATTTTTTACTATTTATTTTGTAAGGGTAGAGAAATGCATATATGGAATGAAAATGCTTGAAGAATTTTCATTCAAAAGTGAATAAAGCTTTTAAGTAACAAAATTAACAAAATAATTAAGAAGAGTCTTTTCGAAGAACAGAAACAAAATTTTTTGAAATTAAAATTGTTCACTTTTACTATCATTTTTTGTCTAAAATTTTTTGTCTATTTTTAGTATCTATAGTGTTTTTTATTTTATTATTATTTATTTTGTAGAGGGCAGAAAAATGTGGGATGGAAGCGTTCAAGGAATTCCCATTCAAAAGCGAATATAAACATTTGGACAAAATAATTAAGGACAGTTTTCTAAATAATAAATCTTGAGATTTTTGTATAATCCACGTATTTTCCGTGTAATCGGAAGGATTAAAGCTTTGGGAAGGAAGCAGTGACGATGAAGACAAAATTCACGCTTTCAGCTACCTGAAATAGTACGTCACACGTGGCACCTGCCTTTCAAATTTTACGTCTCTATGAGTCCGGTATTTTGAGCTGGGATTTGATAACTTAAAACACTTAAGATATTTCCATACAAAAATTACTATAATTATTCCCACAAATTATTTAAGGGCGTTTCATATCACGAAATATTGACAAACGAAAGTTAAGGCGTTTTGGTAGTAAAAATGATAAGAATTTAATGAAATTTGGACAGAACGTTCTTGTACGAAAAATTTGAGAGTATTATTTTTTTCAAAATTTTCGTCCTCATATTTATAAAGTAATGGAAAAACAAAAATACGCTTTTTAGACATAGATATTTACCTCGTGGTGTAAGAACGTATTTTGTTAGTCAATTACTCAAAATCACAGTGAATGAAAAATTAGAAAAAATTAATTTTTAGTTAATTCAACGTATAGGAACATTGTTGCCAAATTTCATCGAAATTTTATTATTTTTAATTTCCCTATGTGTTTAACATGCGTTTGTCGATATTGTTGTATCAAAACCTCATGAAAAATTTAAAAATGTGATAAAACTTTCATGACATTTGGCAAGAATTTTTTACACGTCGAATAACTATGAAAACTATTTTTTTCAAATTTTTCATCCACATATTATTCTTGAATATTTAACTAACAGTAGAATTCTTTCTTACTTATAAATTTTACGTATCTATCGTGATCAAAATAAATCATCGAAATTCACTCCTTCAGCTTATAAATAATTTTAGCTAAAATAAGAAAACATTTACGTCTTTATATGGATTTAGTACTTTCGTGTAGAACTTTTTGTGATAACTATATAATTGTATATAATTTTAAATCAGCCAACCTCAGTGTGTACTCTTTCAAATCCATGTAAAAATACGTACAAATCCTGAATATAACGACTTTCTTTTGTACACGCGAGGCTTTTGATTGAAATAAGAGAGTCAATTTTCTTGGCGCTTGATTTTTTCGAAATTTATTATTCACAAGCGTGTAATACAATTTTCGATACATCGTCAACTTTTCTCGATCAGTCGAAGCGTATATAAGAAAGCGATAAGAATACGATCACATTTTAGAGCAAAAAATTGTTTGCCATCAGCCTTTTCGTATTGTTATCGTACGATTCCTATATAAATACGCTTTACGAACATAATACGAAAGTCTTCGAATTGTATATAATTCACAAATCAAGATTTGTAGTCAAAGAATACGATAAAGATGAAAAAAGATTTTCCATACGAAATTTATCGTAATTCCAATTTTTTTATAAAATTCGTTTTTCAAATTCCGCTAAGCATTAAAACTTGTTATTTTTACACAGTAATTTTATACAAATTTCTTAAAACAATTTTTATATGTAAAATTTTGTTTTAGAATTTCATTCAAGCTCACCGACTTATAATTTTTTTGACTTGATAATTTTTGTAAATATCACACTAATTTTTTTACGTAATGAAAGGAAAATATGACTTGTGGAAAGAAATTTTCATTACAAAATTAAAGTTAATGTTCACTGGAATATTAATTTTATTCAAAGCTCGCAAATTAAAAAAAAATTCACCAAACAAATTCGTACGCGACACGTGTAAAAATCAGGATGATCGTAGCTTTGAAATAAAGCAGAGACGATGGAATTAAAATTCACATTTCCAACAATACTTGAAATAATAAATACGAGGATTTTCTCGTCTTCTCGTAAAGGAAACTTTGTATCGGTGAAAAAATATTTTCACGCGAGCCTTTAATACCTTCCAAATGTTTGAAAATCGTGTTGAGAAAAAGTTTCGAATGTCTGTCACGAGTTCTTGTGATTACTCTCAGTTCGATACGCGTTTAGATCCATCGACGTACAATTTTCTACGTTAATAAGCGATCGAAAATATTCCCTACAAAGATTTCATTTTCGCCGAAAAATTTTCAATTTTTCTTTCAAATTTTATCCATAAATATTTTTCCCAAAAAAATCACGCATCGTAACTCCTTTTGTCAAAAGCTTACAGCAATAATTCCACGGATTTTTCCCAACATTACATTCAAAACAATATTTCAATTTTTTTATTGACACAAAAACCCAGAAATAAAAACCTCACGTTTTATTGCCGGATATTCATCGCTTAAAAAAGAATCCCACAGGGATTCCGAATAAAAAGAAAATGCAAGAAAAAATTCCAGAAGATTAAAAGATTTCCCAAAACCGGGAAAAGATTTTGTCGATTGAAAATTCGTTAATCTTCGCACTTTAATGGCCAAAAAAGTGTTCCTGTGGATTTGACAGGGTGCAATGAAAGGGTGAAATAAAAGAAAAGCGGAAAAAATACATTTATTTGCCGGCAATCTAAGCGGTGAGAGGACAACGGACGCGTATTAGGAAAGAAAAAAAGAAAGGTGTTGCAAGGCTCCCGGAGGGCTTAGCGTTATTGCGACGCCCCCTCGGAGCATTCGTGATCATAAAATTTTCATTTTTTTCAACTCTAACCCTTTTCCTCGTTTCACCAACGTAAAAGTTCTCCACACCCGAAGGAATTATACTCAAAATACTCGAACAGGCAAAAAAGTTCGACAGCTGAGGTATTTGCATCGCGCCCGAGACGGACTTACAGGTAGACGACTTTCGCAGAGCTATAAATTCTCCCGAGTATATTTACCTAAATTTTGAGACATCGTGAGGCGAGATGAGGAAGAAAAAACAGTTTTGGAAAGCTTTCATCAAAATATACCGAGAGTCTTAACCCTTTCGCTTTTTGTCTCTTTTTCTCGGCTTTTCACTCTCGAGTTTTGCTCTGAGGATGCCCGTTTTTGTCACAGTACCCGAAAGGGAATTATGAAAAAAGGGGCACGAGGGAAAAAATTACTGTTCGGTTTTCTCTTAATTTTTTTTTCAACTTTTCAAGGCTGGACTGTTTATGAATTCGACAGTTACGTTGCGAATGATTATAACGGCGTTACGGGACTAACGGTCGAGTGCTTTGAACTTTTTTTGTCCACAAATATTTCGATTTTTTTTTAGGTTGAGAGAAAACTGTCGAAGCGAGTTTCAGGAGTTTCGTGACGGAAATAAAAATTGGAAAGTAAAACGCAAAATAAGAATTATTTAATAACAAATTTAATAATTTTTTGACGAATTTTTATTATTATTTATTTTCGACGGGCATGTCATAAAAATTGATTTTCAAACTTTGATAGTTGAAAAAAAATTGAAAATAATATTTTGTTGTTGATAATATTTGTTATTTTATTTTTGTAAATAATTTACTTAAAAATTAATGTAAAATTGAACGAAAAATATCGAATGAAACGAGGCAGGAACTTTGGATTGTAAAATGCAATAAAAATTGTCTGATGGGGTTGTAAACACCCCACGAGTCCTTCCAGGAGTAAAACAATATACTCCAATTGTTTAAAATCATTAAAAAGTGGGTACGTACTACGAGCACTGTGTATAGAATATTGTGATACAAGTGTGAAGTAGAGAGAATGTCAAATGACATGAATTTGCCCCATGCCGACGACTTTTGTGGCGAATTGACACGAATCCGAATGAATGAGTCGCTCGCGTGACGTGATGAACTCGTCACGTGTCACGGAATAAACCATTTTGAATTTTGTTCATAACCGTCTAGAGTCGTTTTTGATTTCAACCGGAGCAAAGCTTTGACAAAACGCGTGCCGAATTTTGGGCGTTACATTCGCACAAAAATGCAAAAGTTTTAAAAATTGCTAATTTTTTGCAATTAAAAAATTTTTTTTTCAATATATTTTGTATTACATTTATATATTAGTGTTTGTTTCTGTTCATTTTTTTTGTTTTTATACGCATTGTATTACATGGATTTTGTATTTTTTTCTGTATTACATTATTATATGGATTATATGGATTATTTTATATTATATATATATCTATATTATGGATTACATATTATGTATAATATGATTTTTTAATGGTTTTTCAGGATCTCCATTTTGAGTGAATCTTGCAATTGTACATTTTTGACGTAAAAGTGTGAATTAAATGAAATGAAGATTAATCTGAAGTTCGTTATCTCATTTTTCATACATAGGGGGAAAGCCATGTGCACCCCAGCCAGCGCTTTTCTTTTAATTTCCAATCTTCTTTTTCAATTTTTTCTACATTTTCTCGAAATTTTTGCATAATTTTTTTCAAATTTTTTTTCACACTATTGCGGAAAGTAAAATATACGCGAAAAGGATCTTTCACATAATAAGCCATCGAAAAAAATTAATAAGTTTATAGAGAGGAAATGTAAAGGCTATTTAAGGGGTTTCGATATCACTTATCTACAATCGCATGTTAAACACATAGGAAATTGAAAAATGATAAGAATTTGATAAAATTTGGCGAGCATGTTCTTATACCTCAAATAAGTAAA